>KN481884.1:61687-73082 GCA_000787095.1 Periophthalmodon schlosseri | reverse complement strand
CATACATACTGTCCTCCCCTTTAGCACAGCACACTGGCTCAGCAGGGCCAGCTGTCCAGCCTTGGCCACAGCATCCTAACTACAACCTCAATGACATAATATATAGGCTAAAAATATACTGTTATTTTTGGCAGTTTTCTCCTCATATAAGAATATTTATTTGTCATACAGTTCCCTTCAAATACTTTCTCACACTCTCACTGTATGAACTTTCTGTTCCCTGGCAATACTAAAAATAAAAACAGGTGATAGGGATGATTTTATCTGACTAAAACAGTTCTTCGGGCAACACTAAAGTCAACAGACAGGCATGTGATACTCGACTATGAGCGCACTTATTCCTTATAGGAATATCTAGAGCTTCTGACCATGTAAAGTAACATTTAAATTTCTAAACATTAACATTTTTATACAAAACTTAAACATTTGCAGACCATGTATTCTTCTTAAGCCATGACGTTTCTGATGGTTTGGTTTGTGGGTGCGGGATTGAAAAGTAAAACATGGATCTCGTCTGCAATCGTTCCATTCATTCATTTATGTTTAATTATTGATGAAAATATGACAATGGCAAAACTGCAGCGCCTTTACTGCATTTTTAAACACTAAGCAAGAGAAACTATAACAACAAACTACAAAATTCAAATGCATTCCCTCTAGTATCTTGTGCTCTGTTCCACCTGACTGACCTTAACTGGAGTCAGCACTGCAGTGATGTACAGTCCAAGCCACCATCCAACATTAACCACCTCCTGGGGCTCTGTGTAGTGAGACAATGTTTTCAGGGATGAATGGAGCAGTCGCTATGAAATTTAAAAGTCCTATATTACACAAAATGGACTCTTGCGAGCTTTAAGCCATGTTAGAGTGATGAATGATGTTACCTCCTGAAAAATGTACCTGGAGTTGTTTTGTTCCATTCATACATGTTTAAGTAACCCTTTATTATTAGTCTGTCTACTTCTCCAAAACTTAAAATGCTCTGCTCCACCGTGTGATGTCATGAAGCGGTAGTTTTAACAACTACCTTTTACATTTAGTTCAGTAGAGTTTGGCAATTCCAGGGCCGAAATGATCCAAATGATTCCAGTGAAGGTGTACGGAGTTTAAAAACACAGTGGTGCACTTCCTGTATTACCACATGACATCACAAGGTGGAGCAGAGTGTTTTCTGTTAAGAGAAGAACTCAGCCTAAATATGCAGGGTTTGTGTGTTAAACATGTATGAATGAAACAAAACACAACTCCAGGTCTGTTTGTGATGAGGAAAAGACATTATAACAGATCAGAAAATAGTGTCATATGGGCCCTTTCAAGTGCGTGTGCCAAGTGTTCATGTTTTTGTAATTATTACTTGGGTTGGTAGGATAGTGTGTGGTCAGTCTTTATCATAGCGTTACATCAGTTAAGTGACAGTTTGTGGAATAAAGTTGAGAAGAAGTACAAAAAAAAGTACAAAAATACAGGAAGAAGCAGTGAGATGTAAATAGAGTACCTCTACCTATGTTATCAATATAATTCCATCCAAAATGCAGGGACAGTTTAAACATTTATTCAACAAAATAAAGGTTATCGTTTAGTTTTTATCTAATCATAACTACTGGGGCATTTTGGCCCTTGTTAACATTATGGTTCATAGGTAACAGTTTTGAAATTACATCTACGTATGTTGAAACTCCTGCTCATGTGCAACCAGGAGGTAAAACGATAAACTTCACTAAAATTTAAAAACTAGAAAAAAAATGTAATTTTTTTTTGTAAAATCTTAGATACAATTAATGTAGAGAGCCCATATTACGCTATATTCTGATCTGTTATAATATTGTTTCCTCATCAAAAACATGCCTGGAGTTGTGTTTGTTTCATTCACACATGTTTAACACACAAACACTGCATATTTAGGCTGAGTTTTTCTCTGAAACAGAAAACACTCTGTTCCACCTTGTGATGTCATGTGGCTTTACAGGAAGTGCCCCCACTCTGTTTTTAAAGTCCATACACCTTCACTAGAATCATTTGGATAATTTCAGCCCTGGAATTGCCAATGTCTACTGAACTAAAGGTAAACACAACTCCAGTTATGTTTTTGATGAGGTAACATTCTAACATGGCCTGAAGCTCACAAAAGTCAATTTTGTGTAATACAGGAGCTTTAACTATGTTGTAGTGAAATTAGTACTTTAACCTGTCACATGCACTTAGTCCTATTGAACCCCTCCTTTAGAGACTTGTAGGCCTATGTCTATATTTTACACGTTACATTGTTATCCTTATAAATGTTTTGTTTTGAAAGTACCCAGCACAGTTGGATCCCGAGACACTGTGTTATTGTTGTTGGGTCATATGTGGATGAATAGCAGCTATGTCACTGTACAGTTGGATGTTTCACACGATGCTCTGACAGTCTGCCTCTGTCTGTGTGTGTGCTGTCATGTGGTTACTTTACGCCCTTGGCTTTAGACATTGTTGTATAAGCTTCCTCTGGATTGGTGCATCTTGGCCCCTCTGCAGCATTGAAAGTGGACTTGGTACTGTTATGTAATGCCTCTGTTGTGCACCACTGTGGGTATAGACAAAACACTCACCAGTGTTCTTATAATAGGCCTAAATTGTTATTTTCAAGAGATCATAATAGATGCTGTACGTGTTTATAGGTAGAGGGTACGCCACCTGCTTGTCTCCATGGAGATGTCAATGATTTGCCTTGAATGTGCATGGTATTTAACTTCATATATCTCCATGGAGACAAGCGAGTGACACCACCAGGCCAAGTTACAGATCAGATCTGTAGAGAAGTGCCCCTGCTCCTAGACAGAATGTATGTTTGTATGTTTTTCAAGATAGTTTTGAGGAATAAATATGTGCCATATGTGGAATAGTTCAAGCAAAGCGTAGCTGCCATAGAGTCAAGCAGGTGGCAGAGCCACCTTTTCAAACACCAGAAAAAGTACATAGTGCGGCTTTAAATAAGCAAGGACATTAAAGTTATGTTCTAATTACAAATGTGTCTGACATGCCGTAAATGCCACTGTGTTGTGATTAATTGCAATATTAACTTAATTATCCATGCTAAAAGTTGTCATTCGTTATCTGTCATTGGCTGATTGAAATTTTCTCCCAGCACCGAGCATCACTATAATACTTTATGTCTGGAGATTTTTCAAACCATTACATAACAGGTGATGAATTTAAAACCCATCACTGTAAACTCTATGAAAAAGTAGGTTGGCCATCACTATTTGTCAGAAGAGAACAACACTTTGATACAGGAACTTTTAATACAAGATCTCAAGATTGTTTATATCTAAAAACTGTCCACACTAGAAATAAAACAAAGTGAAACTGCACACAAATGTTAAGTCAAATCTCCTGCAGGTTCATACATGGCGTTTCATGAGCTAGCATCAAAATTATCAGCGTATATTTTGATGTTGATGAATTTGAATATCCTATAGTTTTATTTCACTGGTGAGTGGTTTTGGGTTTGTTATGATTCTGTCATAGCCACAGGGGAAGTTATGTTGTTTGTAGATTGGGTCTTGTTTGTGAAGAGAAATTGGTTCTGCAAAACACAGAGCTTTCATTTCTGTTGATAAATTAGCCACATAAGAGAATTGTGCAAGGTTGTGCAATGTGTTGTTTTATAAAAGGCAGTTTACAAGAAGAAATGTATAAACAGCAGTTATTCACAGTTCTTTGGTGCTTACAACAAAAACGTAACCATCAATAGAATGATTTATAGACTAGGAGAAAGTGATTGGAGTATTGTAGCATCAATCATCTTAGCATGACCTTCAGAACTGCAGTACTGCTGAATGTCTCCTGGTGCAGACAGAGCTCCGCCCCCTTGTTATCTCTTCTGTACAGTTCTGTTCTATGCTAAAATGCCATGCTAAATCACACATATAAACAGTGATAGTACGTTTTTAAAATGTATCCTGCATTTACAATATTAAATAAGTACCACCTTGAGAATGTTCGATCTCGTCTGATCTCTGAGCTAAGCACGGTGGGGCCTGGTTAGTACTGGGACGGGAGACTGCAGGGAATACCAGATGCCACAGTGGGGGGCAGTGCTTCTAGTAGTGGATGCTGTTGTTGCGTGGTTTGGCAGGACACTTTATCCACATTGCCTTATATGAAAGTGGTGTGTGCTTGAGTGTTGGTCATGGTCAGAGGGGCAGATGGCGCTGATTGGCAGCCTTGCTTCAGGCAGTCTGCCCCAGGGCAGCTGTGGTTGCAGATGTATCTTACCACCACGGAGTGTGGAGTGAATGAATAATGCAATTTAAAATGCTTTGGGTGAAAGGAGCTGTATAAATCCAACTAGGGGTCGGCAATATTGAAGATATTTAGATGATATTATGGCAATCCACTAGAAATATGCAAAAACAACATTATTGAATGGCTTATTTTGCAGCCTTTTTTATTTTTATTTTTTCTAGAGACAATACACAATTCAAATTTTGCATATCTCCAAAACAACAATTGCAATATTATATATTTTTTCAATCTCCTGCCTCTAAATCCAGTGCATTATTGTGATTATTGTGATTTTTAACTGCAATACTTTATGTTTGTATACAGAACTGAATTCAAGGCTTACAAAGATGTCAAACCAGCAAAGATGATCCGGGCCAAGTCCCAGTACCTCCCTCCAGACGAGAAGACGAGCCTGGAGACCAGCTACAGCGCCACATTCAAAGCCACGCCCCTGCAGCCCGCCGACAACAAGGCCCAGGAGAGAAGGAGAATACGCAGTTTGTACAGCGAGCCTTACATAGACCCCACTAAACAGGTAAGACCCGTCCACAAGCTCTCCTCACGTCACCTGTACAATGCTGATTTATAGACCCTTTAAAAGTTTGTGAATAAATACATTCTAAGTTCCAAGTGCAGGCAGCTAGAGGTCAAAGTAAAATGGAACATAATGCAATTTCAACAGAGAAATTAGGATTTGGTTTGGCTGGGTCCTCGCCACTGTTCCAACGGCATTGAAGGATGGGTCAAATGCACAGGACAATAAAGTGTACCTTAACAAGTTCAAGTACAATTTTAAGCCTAAAACTAAACTAATGGACAAGCCAACAAACTGGCATTTCTATCCAGGACATTCAAAACTGTTGCTTATTTTTGTTAATCCATCTACTTCATTCCAGTTGCCTCCATTCTGGAATTTTGAACATTCTGACGACATAACAGTTTAAAGGGTCTATAATCACTGTTCACTTTACACGCAGCCAACAATCTCACCCGCACTATCCAACGTTCTTAGTTCGACAGGTATAGCGCTGCCCGCTCCAAACCCAAAAAGTCTGGAGCCACAGCCGCTGCGGGCCAGAGCAAGCCAGTGAAGAAGCCCAAAGATAAGCAGAGCGCTGCGGGGAGGGGCACCAAGAAGACCGCCTCAGAGAACAAGCCAGACCGGCCACCAGGGGGCGACAAGGAGAAAAGTAAAGAGATCAACAACAAACTGGCTGAGGCAAAAGAGTAAAATCATTTAGCACTACTTTTTTATTTATCAATTTGAGGGAAACACAAAAACAGAGGCTGCAAAATTATCTTTTCTTTCTGTTCTTTCCTCTGGAACTTCTGTATTAGGGCTGCACGATACTGGAAAAGATTGTGAAATGGCTTTTAATAAACCAGATTACGGCTCGCACTCGCAGTACATTCCTTTAATATCGGTATTATTGCAAAATTCTAATGTATGTTTTGACGCAATAATTTCAGTAATATTGAAACTAAAATGTGCATACTTTAATTAACTAGTGAGGCTTTGTTAACAGAGACAAAACCAAGATTAAAACAAAGATAATTTAGGACTTTAGGAGAGCAATCTGACTTTTTAACACTTTTAATTACAAAAACCTATACATTTTTGTCAGCTGGAGAATATATTTAGTTGTGTCAGCCAATCTAATAATTCAATCCACTTTATCTGTATACGGCATTTTATACACAAGCGCTGCACATAATACCGTAAGGCAAAATAATACTTTAATATATAAATACAGACCATTAACAGCATATGGTATTGCGATATCGATACTTTTGCGATATATCGTGCAGTCCTACTTTGTATCCACTCATCCTCTGTCTACTCTCTCTACCTCTTGGCTAACTTTGTATGTTACAATAAGATTTTGGGGTTTTAGACATGACATTTGCCATTGTAAGGAGTGGGCGCGAGCATCCTCTGTTCTCCCACCCACCTTCACTGCGCAGGCTTCCATCTTGTGGTTGCCATGGTTACAGGCTGCCTGGCTAACCAATAGATGTCTCTTCTAGATGCATGTGCCCATTGACAAGCAATTTGGCTTTGATCAACTGTGCAGATTGCTTCATTTGGGTTTTATCAAGGATTTTAGTATTGGCATAAAGAAAAGGATTATCGTTTGGTAGAAACAAGACATAAAAATTTGAAAATCTTTGATAAATGTCCTGCTTGGGTATCCATAAATGCTTGTGTCTGCTCTGTATGCTTTTTTGCAATTGTACTCATAAGTCCGTGTGGAATTTCTTAGCCAGTCACAAAGCTTTGTTCACTGTGAAAATGTCTCATTAATTATTGCACTTTTTGGTCATGTACAGTTTTATTTTGAAGAATTCTCTGGATCCCTTTTTGTCCCAGTCTCCAATCATGTAAAACATCTGCAAGTGATGTTTCAGTCCATCTCAGGCCATTTTGCAACACTCAGTTTGCTGCCAACAAACCATCTGGGCCATTCTAAAGTTTTGTATTAAAGTAATGATTTGCTGATATGTGGAGCTTGTACAGAATAAAGCATCTTTTCTTAAAGCAGACCTATTATGTAGCTTTTAACCATGTTATAGTTGTTTCTCCTTCTCATTCAGCTTCTCGAAGTTGTGTTTGGAGTGATTCATGCATGTTTTAGCAATCTTTAATCGCTTATTTTCAAGACGCCATATTGCCAATTAATTCCCGTTTTCACCGCCACCGGCACACGTCCACTGCTATGTACTTACTTCGTTCTTCAATTTTATTTTCTTAACTGATGATATGTGCAGGATTTGGCAGCGTTGCATAGTCATTTTGGTACAAATGAAAAAAAATCCGCTGCTCGCAAGTGTGATGTGCAGCTATCCATAGGAGGTGCCGGCTCTTTGTTGTGATGACGTTTACGGCGACGTCAGCTCCCACTGGGCACCGTAGTTTTCTAACACGGAATTCAGCGGACTTGTTTCTTTTATTAAGTCATTTTAGATGAATATTGCAATTTAAAATGTGCAAATTATAACATAATGATCCACAGGTGTCATAGATTACAGCTATATAGCAGACACAAGCACAATAGGTCTGCTTTAAAGCTACACTATGTAACTTGCCTGTTGGATGGTCCAGCACCTGAAATGTTTGATGCTTTTCCTTCACAGCATGGTGTTAAACTTCACACCACCAGGTCATGTTACTATCCTGGTCCGATTTGTGGCGAGGCGGCCACACTTGCAGTAACAATACACATTTATCAAGGGATTTCTCAGCAATAAAATCACTTGTAATTGAATAAATGCAGGATAGAAAAGTTTAATGCCATACTGTGGAACATTTCAAGCAAAGCAATAACACCCATATACAAGCAGGTGTTGGACCCTCAACCAGAAAAGTTTCATAGTGCACTGTTAACATTTTAGTTTGGAGAATCAAGATTAAGGGACAAAGTAAAAAGTGTGTGGTAGTGCAGTTAGTTCTAAATATCAACCCCTCAAAAAAACCCTACTATATTTAGATTTTTATTTTGGTCTAAGCCCCTTCCCAAAACACAGCCAGTCACAGATAAAAGTGACAGCACTGCCATAGACATAATGAATAGATATGTACTATAAGTATATGTATAAATAGTTATTTTTCACAAGACACTCAAGAATAAGCTAATACTATGTAATCCTCTAACCTTATATGCAATGCTCTGTTGCAGCTAAGGACCATTCTGTTTGTTTATATTAAGTTGGTTGGTACTTGGTTTAAGTAAGTATGTTTGTAGACCGTTACTGTCATAAGTGAAAAGACTGTAAACACTAAGTTATTTCTAATTACTAAGCTAAATTTTAGGTTACATCTCATTCTGTATATAATTCAATGTGTATCAAGTTTGCATACTGGGTTCATGGGCCATTTTTCATTCAAACTATAATTCAAAGTTCATCCTTTTTTCTTCTAATTCTAATTCTTCTTTTGTTTTTCTTTCTTCTAACTTAAAAAGTGCTATATTTTTGGACTTTGTTTGTAATCCATTCGTAGTTTCATGAGTTATCACGAGTGTGCATCGTGCATCCCGGACAGTGTATTTTAGCTCTGCCCTCCATGTCCACTGGATGACTGTTTCCTCTGTTGTCTGAATCAGTAGTAGCTCCTCCATGCTGTGGTCGCTGAGCACATGGTCCATCTCTTGTATTTTGCAGCCTTTTGTTGGGGAACAGTAAATGTAAACCTAACTTAAAGTGCATTTGACAGGTTTTCATGTTTTTATAATTATTACTTGATTTGGTGGGATAGTACATGTTGTAAATATTTATTGTAGTTTTACCTCAGTTAAGTGGCAGTTTGTGGATAGAAAGTACAAAAACACAGGAAGTAGTGGCGTGTTTAAATTTACACGTATTTTTTTCTGCCATTTTAAACATTGATTTAATAAAATAAAAGTCTTGTCATTTATTTTTAATTGTCTAATCATAACTATTTTGAAGTTTATACATTGAATTTGCATTTTGGCCCTTGTTTACATTATGGTTGCTAGGTAACAGTTTATGGAATTACCTCTACGTATGTCACATCTGCTGGCCCTGTCCAACCAGGAGGTAAAATTATATCCTCCCCCCCTCCCCCAAAAAATAGTAAATCTTAACTCTAATAATGTTAGCTATGTTTTGTTCAAATTAGTGGTCTAACCTGTCATATGCACTTTAACTTAGCACATTATAAACTATTGGTGCTATTTCTGTGACAATAAGGATAGAAGGTTTGGCTTAGTAAGTTATGTGATGGGCACTGAATATATAATAACTGACTGTGACGTATTTGTGTTACTATCTGCTTGCTCATATTTAAAGAAACAGATAAATAAATGCAAGAAGCAGAAAATATATACTGTCTTGGTTATTATTACTTTGTTATTTTGTTGAGAGTAAAGGGGGGTTAGTAGTTGCAGGTATCTGTCAGTGTTTTCTGTCAGTCTGTTTTTAATAGACCAAAACAACTACTTCAATCCACATGGAAGAGAATTGTGCTCTCATGACTTTCTACTCATTTAAGCCTGCGCTGCCTTCTGCCATGAGTTCTGACATCCAGGTCCTGCATGTTGCTTTAGATGCTAATTTAAAATCTACATATTTTTTTCATATTTTATCTAATAGGGCTGGGCAAAAAAACATTTTAAAAAAATCTCATATTGATCTATTACAAATTTGCATTTTATTGTATTTATTGTAAGTATTGTATTGTAATAATAATAAAATAATCGCATTTTACTACAAAAATAGTAAAAATTCTTCCTCCAAACCACTATTTTTACTGAGAGAGTATTGGCCTTTGACCTCTCGATTAAAAAGACCAAAGGTTATCATTGAATATTAAAATGACTCAATCTCTATTAAAATTCGATTCCTTGCACAGCCCTGGTAGCTAATATGTTTCAAGTTCATTTAATCAGTGTATAGTGTTTCAATAGCCACATGTAAAGCAAATGGATGTGTAGACACTGATTTCAGAACCAGATGTCATGTGCTTCTTCTCCCCATATATGCAAACCGTGCATTGCTTCGTTATGTAAGAGCATTCACTTTCTAATGCTGTGATCATTTGTTCCTCTCACCCAACTGTGCATTGTAATAGTCGTGGTATATTAATATAAATGTTTAAAGTTTGATGTTTGCTAATGAGTGGCCTTCTGATTCATTTGAAGGGTTGTGCTAAAACAGTACCACTACATACAACTCTGCCAGCCAATCCGCGATATAGGCTGGGTGCAGACTCTAAAACAACACCTGTGGGGCTGTGCTCTTCCTGATCCCAGGTAACAGCGAAAAACTAAGAGCCACAAACGCCAGTCATATTCATACATGTTGTGGTTTCATTTTGGTTAATCTTTTGTATTAGTGTAGCAAGTTTTGATTTGAAAGCACCATATTATCTGGTCTATACTCATCAGGTGGTACCACACTGTATTTCTCTTCCATATGGACGCTAGAGTAGGCTGCCTGAAGCCATAACCGATACGTGAAGGCTCCTTAAGACACGTGTCCTTAAGGAGACGTAGTTTTGTTCAGTCACCCACACCTGACCATTGACAACAGCAAACTGCATGACTATAGAATACAATGTCCTTTAAAATAAGAGTGAAGGTCAAAAAAGGTTTTTGAATGTATATTCTGCATTTCCATTGTGTCATGTTATGTAATATATGAAAGAACTAGGGATGCAACACTACAGTTTTCTAGGTTGTGATATTAATGTGATTTTGATACATTTTTGGCGTCAGAAGAACAAACCTTTGTAATTCTTGTGTTTAGCCCTGTCACGATAAGACGTTTGAAGTACGATATTTTACTGATGAAAATATAGACGATAAACGATAATACTGAAACTAATTTATGCCACTGACATGATGAACTTAAAGCAGGATTTCCCCCCAAAAAATGAATCTATATGTACAGTATTCTAAATGAACATGAGCTGTAGGGATGGGACAATACCAAAATTGCCAGCAGACATAATCGCCAGAATGCAGAAAAACACCTACTTATTCATGATGATCACTTCTACATCGTTGTTCGATTTAATTCAGTCCAATCCAATTGTTATTAAGAACACAGAATATCTGGTTCATCTGGTTCATAGTGAATAGTAAAAAAAATACATTTAATACATTGCACGTTATAATGTATACAGACACGAACAAATTAAAATTATAATTATTTTTTTAAACTGTCAGCAACTTTAATAATTATCCTATTTGTGACACCAAATTTCAATATCGTCCCATGCCTAATGAGCTGCAATAAATAATACACTTCAACCTTCTACAGCTCAAATCTTATAGTACAGAAACATAACAAAAACTTCCCCACGAGTATAACGAAAAAGTGCCAATGATAAATATTGACCTAAACTATTGTTCCATTATCTATAATTATTGTGACAGGCCAACAACTTGCTAAATTGGTCTGTTTGGATATATCAGAGTGGAGCATTTTTGAGTCACACTTGAGTTGTATTGTAAAGATTGCACTGAACGATTCAAAATTACACGGAGTCTTGTTGCATCCCTAGAAGAAACTAGATCTTGTGTTTATTTATCACCTTTGGCATGCTCCCACTGTTTTCTGTTTGAACTGCAACATTTTTTATAACATAGCTTCAGTAAATTAAGTTTTT
>KN481884.1:48063-61627 GCA_000787095.1 Periophthalmodon schlosseri | reverse complement strand
AGTATCACCTGAGAACTCCAATATGTCTGTTTTGTGCAAGTCTTTCTGAACACCCCGTGACCCTCATTACACTAATAGACTGTCAATCTGCAGTCACAGTGAGTAAATTCTGATCAATGGATTTGACTCAATCAATAACTTACATTGATCTAACTCAAACTGAATAATTAGGTTCTTTTTCCCTTTCCACTATATATTTGTCAGTTGTGCCAAGAATGAGTGGTCACAGGGTGCTCCTCATACCAGTCCAATGATGATGAGTTTTGGCCTGGGAGAACTTACCTCATCACGTCTCTTCTCTGTGTCTCTTCTTCTCTTCTTCCGCTGTCTTAACGATGTGCTGCCCCCTAGAGATGCTAAGGAAGATGTTCTCGGACCCGGTGATCATCATTCCCCGAGTTCTGCTGGAGGAGAACCACACGAACCACTGCTGGACCGATCGGAGCCGCGGAGGAGCAGTGTACGCTTCGCCCTAGATGTCAAACAGACTGATTAGTCAATATAGCACAGAGACTGCTGCTCTCAGTACGAGATTTGGTAACACTTTATAATAACTACACTTTTATTAGCCTAAATACAACATGACAAAAGACTTAATTCATAATAAACAAATAGCTCAGCAAAAACACGCCTGGAGGTGTGTTTCATTCTCACATTTGACTAATCATTTATTATTAGTCTGTCTACATCTCCAAAGCTCAAAAGGCTCTGTTCCACCTTGTGATGTCATGAAGCGGTAATTTTCAAGTTAACAGCTCCTTTTAGCTTTAGTTCAGTAGATTGGCAATTCCAGCGCTGAAATTATCCAAATGATTCTAGTGAAGGTGTATGGAGTTTAAAAACTTGTGGAGCACTTCCTGTATTACCACATGACATCACAAGGTGGAACAGAGTGTTTTTTGTTTGAGAGAAGAACTCAAAAATTTGCAGAGTTTATGTGTTAAATGTGTGAATAAAACAAAACACAACTCCAGGTATGTTTGTGATGAGTAAACAACATTATAACATGGATCAGAACATAGCGTAATATGGGTCCTTTAAGAATGAGTCAGACTTTGTAACTACATAATTAATACCCTAAGGTAAAGCTTAGTTAAAGATACCATCTGTAATTAAATTGATCGACCTGCCCCTGTTGTATTCTCACATATCACCACTAGATGCTATCTACATTACTGCATTCTGACAATGTGCCAGCTTTGGCCTGACAAAAGAAGACCTGAGAGCACAGGTGAGCCTGAACAAAGGCCAAGTGAGAGGAGGAGAAACAGGTTTCACATTTGCCTTCTACTGCTTAAAAAAAATTCAAATAAACTTGCAGATGGCAGCTTTAAGTACTTAATAAGCCTGAACTATTCTTAATAAACTACTTGTTCATTATGACTTAAGTCTCTGTTCACGCTTTTTAAGGCTAGTTCAGGTGTAGTTATTATAAAGTGGTACCAGAGATTTAGAATTTACAATTATATTTGAATAGTAGCATAAGGCGCATCCCATTACAAAGGTTCAGGAGCTCCAGTCCCAGGGAGCTTCTTACATTTCAGCCACGCATGTTTGAAAATTGGCACATTGGTTGTTTTCCCTTTATCTGCAATGGTGCTAAGTCATTTTAGTTCACATACAGTATAGTATGTCAGTATCATCAAAACAAAGTATACACATCCAAACTGTACTGTATTTGGTTAACTGACTTTAGTGTTAATAAAATAGTACAAGCGAACACATGGGATATTTTAATGTTGCTTTTAACTTGCTGTTCTTGATCACATTATGCAAAGCAGTGAGCCAACATTCATTTTAATAGATTCTTTTTGTCAGACCAAGGTTTAATTTGTTTTCATACCTGACAGTTTCGACTGCTCACTAGCGCTCTTCCTCAGAGTCAACTGATTTAAACAGGTTTTGGCACGTCTTCGTACCTAGCGCTCTTCCTCAGAGTCAACTGATTTAAACAGGTTTTGGCACTGTCTTCGTACCAGTGGAGGCAGGACGACAGCGCCATCTGCAGTCCAACTTCTTGAGGACAGTATCCCAGGTGTGTGAGAGTAAAAAGGCCCCTCATCTCGGTTTAAAGTCCCGTGGGCATGCTTCCGTATTTCGATTGCCTCCTTAATCTAGAGACGATGTTTGTTGTCCTCTGTCCCTATGATGTTATGGACTACTGTGCCAACAGTTCATTACTCAAAGGTGCACAATGGAACTTTTCCTGTGTGGGTTATGACACCTCCTCAATTTCATGGAGATGTTTTGCCTTGCCTAGAATGTTCCACAGTATGGAATTAAGTATGGAATTACAGTTTTTTGCACACAAAGACTTAGAAAACATGCATTCTTACTGAGAGATCTCCACACTACAGATCTAACCAGTAACTTGGCCTGGTGGCATCACCTGCTAGTCTGCCTGGAGATGCATACATTTAATGATGCCATACTCTGGAACATTCCGGCATTACATTTTCATGGAGATGTAATGCCCTCCTCCAAAAAAGTTACTTAATTCACCTTTAAAGTGACTCCATTCAAACACTAAAGGTAATGTAGATTCAATAGTTACAATCCTGCCTCATGACACCATATGCTGCACTTAATATACAAAGTTGTATTTTGTATTTTTTCATTTCATGTGTTAAATTAGAGAAAACAAAATCAAAAATAACTCTTAATACAGCAGAGGGGTAAAAACACCCTATTTCTACTATGAGGGAGCACTACAAAATCAGGTTCATTCTTTTTCACAGCAGCGTTTTGTCAAGAATCAAAGATTTAGAGCATCACCAGTGTCATAAATCTGTGTGCACTCAACCTATTTGCAGAAATAGCACGTCTCATTTGAGGCTGGTACATGGTCGTTTACAACCTACAAACAGTAAACAGAAAATGGGTTTCTAGGGGCCTCATTAAAGCTATAAACACAAAGGGGTTGAAGCAGTCCACAGTGGCAGCTGGTGTTGGTGTTTCTTGTCAAAGCGTGTATTGCTCTTTGCTAGTAGGTTTTCCTTGTCAATGTGTTATTTCATAACATGTACATGACAGCTGCTTTTATTTTACGCTGAAAGGTCTAATTTGCATAATTGTTCAAATTGTGTAACAGACAACAGCGATGGGGAGCCCACATGTAGAAGCTGATCATTGTGGATGTAGCACACATCATTCAGCCCACACTGTGCTGGATGTATGAACTGAACTACCGTCAATTTTAACGATGGACCATAAATGAAATATGCAGCTCCTGTGGCCATTAGCGCAGCTGTAAATGTGTCTTAGAATGATGCATTATCAGTAACTAAACTAGAAGGAGTAAGTGTTTCCTCAGTACTAAAATTTCAAACTCTATTTTCGACACAAATTAATAGAAGTACCAATAATATGATCATGTTATACTGTTTACAATGTGAATTCAGAAAAGCCCCAATTTTGTGCTATTTTAAGTATTTTTTCAGAAGTGTGATCAGTTCAAACGAGTATCTAGTTATAGTTTTGGTATTGATTAGTATCCGGTATTGTATTCTATTTTTTATTTATTTATTTTTTATAACTCTGGAAGTGTTACTCTTTTCTTTTTTTTTTCATTTTAATACAATTATGGGAAACACAAGAGGACAAAAAAATCTACTAACATCTACAATATGCCAACAGCTAAATGGTTTACCTGTCACAACTCCAACATCGACCAACCCCGACCATGACTACAGAATGAAGATGCTTAATAAAAGAATAATGAACCGTGTCCAGTGCCTGCATAGAGGCCTGTCCAGCTAGCATGCTAATATACACACAAGCCTACGGTGTGAGTATATAGACCTGCAATGTTATATATAATAAATGGCCATGTCTGAAGCTACCGTGACCTCCATGAATCCAGGGAAGAGAAGGGGGAGGATGGAAGATGGAGCAGACAGTATCATGTTGCAGATACAATTGTGTGGCCTGAGTGTTTTCCTGACTGTGGATATGATTACATGCACACCAAAGATCTGATCATTATCTGATTTATGGAGTTATAAAATTAGCAGAATGGCATTTAAACTGTTAAATGTGATGTGGGTAATCTGATTGGGTAAATTAATGTGGCAAAGACAAAAATGAAAGAGGAAATGTTACAGGGTTATTTTAAAATTCATTGTACTTTGTCTTTTCCAAATACAACAATTACTCAAAAAAATCCATGGAATCACCAGGTGTTTTTAGGGACGCACCAATCTGATATCGCCAGAGATACTGAAAAAATATTGGTTCAGTCGATATACATTGATATATATATATATGATTTTTTTTATTAGATTTTAGCAGTAGAAGGTTGAACTATGGACTTCAATGACTCATTATAGACACAAACTAACTACTTAAGTGTTAATAAAAGCCAAAAGTAAAATCTGTCAACTGGACAAAAATTGCCGGAGTGAAGACGTTTCACTGCTCATCCAAGCTGCTTCTTCAGTTCTGGTCAGATTACTGGTGGACACTCCCTTACACACAGTAATCTGACCAGAACTGTCCAGTTGACAGATTTTACTTCTGGACCTGGACGACTGAGGGATTACACAGACATCATCATGCAATTTATATTTTATTGTTTTGTTTTTTTTTCATTTAGAACACTTTTTGGGGGATAATTCTACTTTATGGTTTGGTTTCAATATTATCAATTATCGTTTATATTTACTTCAGCAATATATTGCACTTAAATTTGTTATTGTGACAGGTCTACGTAATACAACTATTTATCAGTCCTAGTTTGCCCATAAAGTCTCATAATGTTTGAATGCCTTTTTATAGTTGATCAGTAGTTACTTGGCCCTGGGGAAGACCCAGGACACGCTGGAGGGACTATGTCTCTTGGCTGGTCTGAGAACGCCTTGGGGTCCTACCAGAGGACTGGGGGAAGTGTCTGGAGTGAGGGAAGTCTGGGAGTCTCTGCTTAGACTGCTGCCCCCGCGACCCGGCCCGGGTAAGATGGGAGTCTCTGCTTAGACTGCTGCCCCCGCGACCCGGCCCCGGATAAGAGAAAGAAAATGGATGGATGAAGTAGTTACTTGAGAGATAAATAACAGCTCCATAACACATTTGGATCAGTTTTGTCTTATTTTATTTTTAGTTTAGAGAAATAAATGATGTTCTCAGTCTCTGCACTGGTATCGGTTGATATCGGGTATCGGCAAATCCTTAAAACTATAGTATCAGAATCTGTATCGGAACAGAAAAAGCTGGATCTGTGCATCTGTGGATGTGTGTTTTGATAATCAGATTTTTGGGTAAAAACACACACCAAAACCTTGATTTAATTATTGGATTATCTGATTATTTTAATTATCAAACTTTTCATTTTAACTTTAAAGGTACCTGGTGGTTTTCTGTTGCATACTGTCAGTGTATGGACTTTAACAGCAGTAACCCAAAATACTACATCTGCCTCGTCACGGTTTAAATCAGATTTATTCCCCGCTCTTTCTGACTCCTTTGATGGCAGTTTTTGTTACTCGCCCTCCCTCTCTCCATCTCCACTTTCATCCACTTCTGGGCCGTTGCCATGGACACGGGTTGCCTGGTCTCAGGCGGTGAGGCTGAATGGGTTAATTAGGAGGAGGGGCACCACGGGCCTCCAGATGGGTAGTATCAATGTGGTATAAATGAAGCTAGAAGACATCCAGTGTCACCAGCCATGTACTGACTGTACAATTTTACTCATGCAAAATAATGAATTTACTTTGTTCATTTCATTTTTATTATTTTTTTTCTCTTCTTTTTTTTCTAATATCTAATAGTCGAATAACCATAGTTTTCAATTTTGTGAATAAAAATCTTCATTATTATTTATAAATGTTAGATAAATAAAATAATTATCAATGGATGTGCTCATACAGGATATTGACATCCCAAACATACTGTATTTCTGTATTATTTGTAGACCTGTTCCGCACTATTATTCATTTTCATGTCAGTGAAAACAGATCCTGATTGAGACAGCTAGTTTATTGCATTACTGGGACTTCCAAATTACAATTATAAAATTCTATTTAAGGCCTTTAATCAAAGAAATTTGTGACCCTGCCTGTTTTCAATTTAAATTTTGCTCTTCTTACAATTACAAGATGGCCGCCACAATTGCCACGGCAACCAGTATCCCGGGTTCCTCTTGTTTCATTTAGTCATTGTTCCAGTAAGCAAAGGAAGGCCCCCTCTTCACCACAGGTCTCCGGGGAGCACCCATGGGAGCATCTCTCACACAAAAACACAAAGCCCTGGGTTCACTGTTCTGTATGCGCCACGTGATGTCAACTTTCAATCAAACGGTGGGTTGGCCTAAGGGAAATGTTGTCATCATTCTGTTAGTTACGCTCACCTTGTTTCTTTGGCGCTGACACAGACAGAGAAATAACTAAAAATGCAATGCAACTATGTGCGTTCAAAAACATGTTTGCAGGAAGCCATTTTACTGACGCTCTTGTCATTTGCAAAGGTGTGAAGGCAGAACCAAAAGCAGAGTTGTAGCGTCCTCAAGTGGCTGGCTGCTCCCTGTGCATGGGCCTTTTTATTTTCAGTTTTGATTACAAGATACACCTTTTACAGTGACTCAGTACAATTATGCATTCTCTAAACACAATACTACTATAGGCTAAACAGTATGCATATTATTTTAAAAATATTATTGTAGACATTTTGACAATAGCTGAGGCTGTTGCTACATGGCAGATAGATAGATAAATAAATAAATAAATACATAAATTTACCTCAAGTTTCTTTCATTGCAATTAAAAATACACTTTGTTACAATTCAATAAGCCCTATTCCTTTAACAAGTCTAAGCAGCATATTTCTTATGAATAATAAATGTGCAGTCCCTTGAGTTGATTTCGTGACACTACACACAGGCCCTGTTTCAAGAAGCAGGTTTAGTCCTTAGTCCTTTAGTTTGTTAACCCTAAAAGGAACAGTTTATGCTAGGGTTAGGTTAACACTAACAGTTTATGTTACTGCTCCAAATGCTCAAATATATACCAGACCTATGTGCAAAATGGTGGTGTGTAAAATTATTTTAAAGTTGTAAAATAGTGCTTAATGAGCTATAAAAATGCAGGTGTAAAAACATATTTATGTTTAATGCATACTAATACTAATTACAAACATACTAATTATTCATTAAAGTGTTACTTAAAGTCCCATTTTAATATCAAACCAAATTTAACGACAGTCCACAGTCACGACTTCATGACTCCCTGTCCCTCTGGTGGAAGCCTCCTCTGGTTTACCGTTGCTATGGGGAATCCTTCTTTCTGGAATCCATTGATTGTGACTTCACTCCTTAGCTGAACTCAAAGTGAACAAACTGTGAGTGATCTAATTCTGCTAAAAGCCTATTTTCTGAAACAGGAAACTCTGAGTCAGCTCTGTCTAAATGGGACAACTCTGAGTCAGGAATTAAACTTAGAGTTAGTTCAAACTGCTTTGTGAAATAGGGCCACAATCTTGACTTAAAGGTTAAGCTTATGTTGATCTGCTCTAAATGATAAAGTGAAGAGTGCCCCCCTGAGGTGCATTGTAGCAGTGCAAAAGCTGAGCAAGTTGATGTGCAAGTACTGCAAACATTTGTTATTTCAGATTCTGCTTCAAGATATTGCAGTAAAAGTTAAATTCTCCTCTCTGGGTTTGTTGTTGAAGTTGTAATGTCCAATGCGATTCCTTTGGTAATAGAAAAGACAGACAAAACCAATGATGAAGAAGATTGCCAGCCCCACACCAAGACAGGACAGTCCAATTATTGAGACTTTGTCAAATTCCTCTTCAAAGGTATCTGCAAAAACAAAACACATAAATACATTTTTAATAATTCCTAAATATTATTCTGACTGGGGGCTAAAAGACTTGGAGAAAATATCTAATTGCAATTTTTCTGACAAGATTTACAATTGCGATTAGTTTTGCAAATTATGTTTTAATAATAGAAATATGACAAAAAGACTGAAATATGAACTGACAAACTAATACAAGAATCACATTTCATAACATGTTTGTACTGATCTAAACTATGGGATTAGCAGTTTTATGCAGGATAAGACAGGATATTTTGTTGTTGACATAGGAAATCATTGTAGACATAGTTGTTTTTGCTGTTTACATATCATTTTAATATTTTTAATAGACAAAAATCTGATAATAATCTGATTTTGAAAGTGCATGTAACCGCAGCCCTTGTCGCAGCAGCATTGTTTAAAAAAAAAGTATTTCTCTCACTTCTTACCTTCATTCAATCTGAGCAGAGGTCCAGAGCTCCCCAGAGCTGTTCCAACTGTGTTTGCAGAGCCCAAGCGAGACTTTCTTTGCAAGCAGTCCTGAAATTGAGCACAGAGCTTGATATTACCACTAAATTAACATTTCAAAATTATTGTGCAGGAAGAAACTGTGACAAATTATGAGATACTGGCTTCTGCCTCTTTACTTACAGGAGCGCAGGAGTCCAGACCAATTTCCACACATATTTCCACCTGGCAGTGCAGATAGATGATGCTGAGGTCTACGAAGGAGAATATCTTCACAGACAAGCTGGACGTGCTGGAATTCCCATTAGTTATGACAATGGTGTAAGGATTCACAGAACACCTGTAGGCCAAATATAGCAGGTATGTCTTCATTATATACTAAATAAACAAAACTTGAACCTATCCTACGTCTCCAAAAGCGAACATCACAAATAATATTTAGTGTAGGTCAATTTGTTAACAGTTCTATTAGAAAGATGCTCCGCCAACATCTCAACAATTTGTTTGTCTTTAATAATAAATTTCATGCAACTCGTAGTGGAATTCTAATTAAAGCTCCTTACTCTCGCACAACCCAGTCTCAGCTTAATGTTCTATATAGAGGATCTGAAATATGGACCATCCTGCACATTCTGTTGCATAAAATATCTTATTCTGTATTTCTTACCAAGTGAAAATAAATAAAACTAAACTAAACTATACTGACCAATGTATTTCGTAATATTTTTGCAGACCAAAAATTAACAAACTAAATAAAAGGTAATTCGTGAGGACTGAAACTATAACAAAATGTTCAAATATCTTTTCACTAAATTATAAAAGCTTACAAATTATAAAATCCCAAGAAATGTGAAATCTATTTATTCTGGTCCATAAAAAAAACTAAAAACCAAGGTCCAAGTCTGGTGCTTTGTAGGAACTGATTATTTAAATTTATTTTATAATTTGTTTTCTAAATACTCGACATTCAGGTGACTAAAACTCAAAAACAAATAAAGTACTTTTAGTCAAAGTCTAAAAGTAAATATTGTGCATTGGGTATTACTAATCCATAAAGATGCACTATTTAACTTCTCTGGTGAAAGATCCATCACCTGCTTGTCTTCATGAAGATGTCATTGCTTGGCCAAGTATGTTCCACAGTATGGCATTAAACGTATCTATTACAATGGAGACAAGAAAGTGACACCACCAGACAATTAATGCTTCCATGATGTTGTGGAATTTTGCATAGTCTTAGCAAGGACACCTCCAGATCATGTTGGCATTTCTCTGTGTAGTCATCCAGCTATTACACAGTTTGTCCTTCTTTAACATTGTGAGTTTTCTTGGTCACTTTTCTCACAGAAGCGGTCTGCTGCACTTCTCATTTTATCTCGGCCAGCTTGTCTCCAATCTGTCCTTCTTAACTCCTATTAGACGTCCTTCTGTGGAGGCATAGTCAGACTCGAATGGCCGATACTAATGTGCAGTGTTGAGTATTCAAGTCACCAAGTCCCGGACTGACGGTAAATAAACAGTCTCCTGCCTCAGACATCCAGAGCCTCCTGCCTCTCTTTACAATTTCTAACACATGACAACTACCGCTCTTGCCCCCATAACAATCTTTACACCCCTTACAACTACCACTACTCCCCGACAGCCACCTCTGTTACCCTGACAACCACCAAAGCCCAAACAACCACCACTGTTACACAACAACCATTTTTGAGCAATAAAAACACCTGTAATTGAATAAATGCAAAATGATGATGCAATACGTTTAATGCCATACTGTGGAACATTTCAGGAAAAGCACTAGCATCTCCATGGATACGAGCAGGTGACGGGCCATCCGCCGGAAAAGTTACACAGTGCACCTTTAAGCATAGCATATTCTAATCCCCACCTGTTTTCCATGAAGATGTAGCTGGACACCAGAGTAGGGCTTGGGGTGGGGGTGGCCCAGCACTTGTTAATGACCACTTTGATTTTGTCCACAGATGTGTTGAGGCTGACCACCAGGACCACGGCCTCACTGGGGGACAGGCTGTAGTTATGGGGCAGAGGCACAGAGCCATTCATCAGCTGCACTGTCACCTGGAACATCCCTGAGCCTGAGATCACGTCTTTGATCATGTCGTACCTGCGCGTGAGGTTAACAAAGATCATTATATACAGTACTGGTAGATAAAGGTTCGCTTTGTAACTTTTCTGGTGGAAGAGATGTTATTTCTTTGCCTGGAACGTTCAACAGTATGGCATTTAGCATATTTATCTCCATGGAGACAATCAGGAGGCAAGTTACAGGTCAGATCTGTGGAGAGGTGACCTAGCTCATGGTAAGAAGGCATGTTTTTCAAGGTATATTTGAGCATTAAAAACACTAATTGAATATTTGCAAGATCGTTTGATGCCATATACTGTGGAACATTCCAGACAAAGCAGTAATATCTCCATGGATATAAGAAGGTACAGGTCCCTCCACCAGAAAAGTTGCATAGTGCCGCTTTAACTAAGTTGGCAATTTCGACACAGTACATACAATTAACTCACTTTTAGTCACAAAAATGATTGATCTAATATAATGACTAGTTTTTTGCTTTTAAACATTATTCAAATGTTGTGGCTTACCCCATTGAACCGAAGTCAGATGTAATGAGCATATTCTTCCTGTATGTGCATATGACAGGTATCTGCAGCCGTATCTTAGACCCCTCATTGGTGTTTATGGTGTTAAACAGGGTCACAGAGGCAGTGTAGTAGCTGTCATTCTAAAGCACAATAAACACTGGTTATTGACAGGTTTTTATATTACACAAGGGAGGGCTGGACAACATGGAGAAAAAATAAATCCTTTTTTTTGCTTGAGTGGTTTTCAGTTCAATTTAACTTTTTTCTTTTCAAAATCAAAATTAAAAATGGCTTTTCGTATTTATTTAATGAACATAAACAAGACAGACTTTTAATCAGTGAAATTTAACACAAAAATAACCCAATTTAGTCCAAACCGCATGCTGAATAGACTCTGTGCAGAACAGCGCCCAGCAGCCTCACTGTTAGTGTCACTACTTCCAGTCCAGTTGTTCTCTATGAGCATGCTGAATAGACTCTGTGCAGAACAGCGCCCAGCAGCCTCACTGTTAGTGTCACTACTTCCAGTCCAGTTGTTTCTCTATGAGGTTTTTGCCAAGTCACGCTAAAATGAATAAATATTTAAAGATCAGGCAGTGGACAGGGAGCTGAGGGTGGATGTCACTGACAATATATTAAAAACTACACAAATAAAATGAATACTTCATCGGAGGACACTTCTCTGTTTACAAAGGGAGATGTTTGTGTCTCAATACTAAAGATAATGCTAATTTGAGGCATAATAAATATCAAAATAACTCCACAAACTGAAGTAATCTACATTTAAAAACAATCGCATAGTCTTTACTTTAATTAATAAAAAAATTGAATAGGGTGTTGATCTTGACTTGACTGTAGATCTCTCAACTAAAAATACCAAAGCGTATTATTGACCATTAGACATTACTAGTCCAGCCCTAACACAACACTATGAAAAGTGCGACTCACGTGCACAAGAACAGTATTACACTCATCCCAAGCCACTGTCAGCTGGGCATGTGTGGAATTCCCTCCGTTTACCCCACAGTCCACCATGCCCAGGTAAAGAGCAGCCTCTGTGATGTGACTGCTCTGGAGGAAGTCCTTGGCAACAGTAACCGTGGTGGAGGCCATATTGCACTTCACTGTGATGGCCTCGGATGCAGAGATGTTGGCTGTTATGATCCCAGAGCGAGGGGGGGTACCGGTGTTGGGGATCGTAGTTGTGTTGGTTGTGGAACTTGTGATTGTAGAACTGATTGAAGTACTGGTTGTAGTAGTTGTGGAAACTGTGGTTGTTAATGCACTGCTGGACGCTGCAGCAGAAGTTGGCGGTGATGTAGTATTGGTTGGCATGGCAATGGTAGTTGTTGGGGCAACAGTGGTAGTTGTAAGGGGAGTAGGGGTGGTTATGGAGGCAGCAGTGGTTGTAGTTGTCATGGAAGCATTTGTAGTTGTCGGGGCAGCAGTGGAGGTAGTCAGGGTAATAGTGGAGTTTGTTGGAGCAGCAGTGGTAGATGTCATGGTAGCAAAGATGGTTGTCAAAGAAGCATTAGCGGCGGTTGATGCAGCGGTGGTTGTCGAGGCAACAGAAGTGGTTGTTGGGGCAGCAGTGGTGTTTGTCATGGAAGCATTTACGGTTGTTGGGGCAGTGGTGGTTGTTTGGGGTTTGGCGGTTGTTGAGGTAGCAGTGGTGGATGTCAGAGCAGCAGAGGTGGTTGTTGAGACAATTGTGGTTGTTGGGGCAGCAGTTGTAGTTGTTAGGGCAGGAGT
Organism: Periophthalmodon schlosseri; assembly: GCA_000787095.1. Taxonomy (NCBI): domain Eukaryota; kingdom Metazoa; phylum Chordata; class Actinopteri; order Gobiiformes; family Gobiidae; genus Periophthalmodon; species Periophthalmodon schlosseri. Next base: position 49,007 of record KN481884.1, on the reverse strand, counting down.
GGTGGTTGTTAGGGCAGCAGTGGTGTTTGTCATGGAAGCGTGAGTGGTTGTTACGGCAGCAGTGGAGGTTGTTGAAGCAGAAGTGGCGTTTGTTTGGGGTTTGGCAGTGGTCAGGGCAGCAGAGGTAGTTGTTGTGGCAGCAGTGGCGGTTGTCATGGCAACAGAGGCATTAGTGGGTGTTGAGGCTACAGTGGTGGTTGTTGCAGCTGTGGTAGTGGTCGGGGTGACAGAGGTGGTTGTTGTGGCAGCAGTTGCATTAACCAATGGAGTTGTTGTCATGGGAGTTGTTCCTGTCATAGCCGGGGTTGTTATTGCTGCAAAAAAATGTATTTAGCCATGATTTATATAACATATTCTAGCAGGATTCGTACATTTTAAACTGGCTTATACCTTGACATGACCGACCGGGCCGTTCTGGGTTAATATCCACAAACCCCTCCAAGCAAGTACAGGTGTAAGACCCCCAGGTGTTAATGCATGTTGCAAATGGGGAGCAATCATTCTTTCTTAAAGCGCATTCATCATGATCTGCAGAAACATCTTAGAGCTTTAGTTTGTACAATGCACTCGAATGATTCACTAATCAAAACAATTGAAGAGTACATAACAGATTAGACTACTCATTTCATTAAAATATAGGTAACATACAAATATATATTTAAGATTTTTCTAAAAATGTTGTCCTGTTTCTGTTTTTAGATTTATCATTTTAGTTCCTGGTTGGACATGGGCAGCAACCAGACTGTAAACAAGGGCCAAAGCTTATCTAATTTACACAATTTGATTTAACAAATAGAGATATATGACAACACCTTTACTTTGTTAAATTAAAGATACTGTATTACGCTATTTTCTGATCTATGTTATAATGTTGTTTCCTCATCATAAATATACCAGGAGTTGTGTTTTGTTTCATTCACACATGTTTAACACACGAATCCTGC
>KN481884.1:22761-47811 GCA_000787095.1 Periophthalmodon schlosseri | reverse complement strand
TGACATCACAAGGTGGAACAGAGCATTTTGAGCTTTGAAGATGTAGACAGACTAATAATAAAGGGTTAGTCAAACATGTGTGAATGAAACGAAACAAAACACAACTCCAGGTATGTTTTTGAGGAGGAGGCAACATTATAACATGGCTTAAAGCTCACAAGAGTCAATTTTGTGTAATGTAGGACCTTTAAGGTTTAAACTGCCAGACAAATGCCTTTCTCATGCATGTCCTTGCATTTTGGATGAAATTTTCAGTGTTGATAACGTATAGGTATTCCATTTTAGAACTCACCAGTACTTCCTGTATTTTTGTACTTTCCCACAAACTGACACTTAACTGATGGAAAACTAAAACTAAAAACTGCTAAATGTTTACCACAGGTACTGTCCCACCAAGTGATCATTAGAAAAACAAGAAAACCTGTCATACACACTTAACCCTGAATTGCATTGACTGCTGTATTACCCATGATGTGTGTGTTATTTGTGTCCACTTGATATTTAGAGCTGTTCATAAGGGAGGTTAACACAGCGGCTGATACGTTGCTGATGTCTGCGCTTTGAGTCAGGGTGAAAACGAGGGTGAAGTTGATGACCACGCTGCCTGGGGAAAAACCTGTGATTTCAATTCTCACTTGGCCTGAGTCGACCAAGGCCTTCATCTCAGGGGACAGGAACTGGTAAATCTGAAAGTGACATCAGTGTTGGGTAAGTCATGGTGATGAGACAACTGAACTTTTTGCATGAATCTTTTACTTAAAATAGAATCAGTACTGTATCAAATTGTGCAATTATCAAATCACGCAGTTATTTGGGTATGAAAATGTCCTCTGTAAATGACTAAATAACCCGTCTTACTGTTAGCTGTTTAGTTTTTAGACTTATACAAACATGTTCTCAAATGTATGGGATTCTTGTACAGAACTTGGGATGGAATGTCAAATAAACAACCGTTACCAAGGAAACCCACCATGTTTTTCGCAGTAGTGCAACACGCCCTTAGAGATGCATTAGACAAGACTATGTTAATAAGTAAATAAAAGGGAAGATGAACAGCTCAATAAGCTTCTGGGTCAATGATGGTAAATCCCACTATTATATTAACCATTAAAGTTTCAGTCTTTTCTCAAATGTTTAAAGAGCCTATATTACGCTATTTTCTGATCTATGTTATAATATTGTTTCCTCATCAAAGACATACCCGAAGTTTTGTTTTTATTTCATTCACACATGTTTAACACATAAACCCTGCATATTTAAGCTGAGTTCTTCTCTCACACTGAAAACGCTCCACATTGTGATGTCATGTGGTAATACAGGAAGTGATCCATTGTGTTTTTAAACTCCATACACCTTCACTAGAATCATTTGGATAATTTCAATCCTGGAATTGCCAATCTCTACTGAACTTAAGGTAAAAGGAGCTGTTAACTTAGACTACTGCTTCATGACATCACAAGGTGGAACAGAGCATTGTGAGCTTTGACAGACTAATAATAAAGAGTTACTCAGACATGTGTGAATGAAACAAAACGCAACTCCGGGTATGTTTCTGAGGAAGTAACAGCATTCTAACGTGGCTTAAAGCTCATGAGACTAAATTTTGTGTAATTTAGGTCCCTTAATAAGATAAGATAAAATAAGAGCTGAGTGTGCCCGTGTCAAATTTACAAATAAAGACACCTTAACCTTTACCTATTAGACTTTCTTAGATAATTGTGCATTCCTAGAACTGATTCTTTTCTTACCTCCATGTAGATGCTGGCAGTGAGGTTTGTGTAGGCAGCGCTGGAGGTATTTTGTAAGTCACTGGTGTATTCAACATTAGTGAGACGAGCCGTGGCATCCAAAGTCTGAACATCTACAAAGAAAAAGCAAGTAAGACCCATTCTCCTTTTCTCTCAAAGTGGGTTCAGAAACACAAATCAGCCCTTAGTCACACTTTGATTGTCACAAATTGATTGGTTTTACTTTTATTTAATTATTAGTCTAGCTAGTAGACTGGTAGAAAAAGGCTGCGAGAAAAGTTCGATGTAGTTTGCAGATATATTTTTATATATTATAATATACTATAATATTCCACAGTATGGTGTAAAACTTTAGTAGTAAGCATGGTTTAAAGTGTCTGTTTCTGTGAAGTTACACAGCGTTGCTTTAAATACTTTATCGATTACAAATATTTTTAATTACACAGGTATTATTAGTTGAATCCCATAAGCAAAACAAAAAACTTTAACTTTATGGCAGCAAAACTATATCAGAATTTGGTTCCTCATATGGAATGATCATGTCTTTGTTTTTTTTTAAGCGTTTTAAAAATTCAATTTTAACTTTGAGAACATAAATGAATCATACTTTTCATTTTAACACGAATTATAGTCAAATTCGATTAGCCTATCAATATTTCACCCACGTTATGCCCACATCCAAGCCCACACCTCTAAGCCCACAGTATCAGAGGGACATTTAAACTCCACCCAGGTACATTAAAGTCTACATATTTTGCCTACATTCTCTTTTCTTACCTGTCTTAACAGTCAGTTGTGTGCTGTTTCCATGCCTCCCACATGCATGAGGTGTAATGGCGACATCATAGAGCACCCCAGCCTGCAGCCCTGCCATCTCCAGCATTGTTTGACTTGTATCATTAAAATAAATGACCTTTGACCCTTTACTTAGAACAATCCTGTAGCTCTGGTTTCCTGGGAATTGGCTGGACCAGTAGACACAAAATGATGTACTGGTGACATTGGCTACTCGCACGTTGGTGATGGAGGGGGTTGCTGGAATCAAAAAGCAAGTGGAATTAGAATGTTATTGTAATTAATTTAAGAAAAGCTGAAAAATCTCACGGCATGTTGTTGATGGTTGAGTCACGTTGGTGTAAGTTACAGTTTGAGTTGTATTATTCCGACTTGGAATCATGGTGGTCGATGGCTCTATTGTAGTTCTGTTGAAAGTGCTTGCTGTGCTCATGGGAGGAAAGGATGTAGTCGTCGGTGTAGAGGTGGCCATAGCTACAACATAACACAGTAGTTTTTACCATCATTTATACAGATGGAAACTATAATATTAAACATTTAGTTGAATAAACAAGTATGTTACACCATTTTACTGTCTCTTTAGCAGCATTTTTCTTGCAACTTAAAAGTGCACTATTTTTCCAATGGTTGGTCTGCTGCCATGGAGATGTTATTGCTTTGCTTGGAATGTTCCACAGTATGGTATTAAAAAAAGTGTATTTATTCAATTACGGGTGTTTTATTGCTCAATAATAATAAACATGCATTCTTACTGTGAGCAGGGGTCACCGCTCCACAGATATGAGCTATTATTTTCAATTTTCAACTTTTCAATTTTTCAAGATGTTCTTGTCATAAAAAAATAACAAAATTTAGAGCATCAAACACTGCATAGTTTTGATGTAAATTGCAATACCAAAGGTGCAAGACCCCATTCAATAACATCTTCTGCCTGTCTCCATGGAGATAAGTTTAGTGTGATACTGTGGCTAAGCAACGCATGGAGACAAACACGTGGCAGAACCTCCACCAGAAAAGTTACATAGCACACCTTTAACTAGCATTTTATGGCTGGCTTCATGTTTGTGCAGCCACATGTGGACAGTTATTTTTCTTTTCTTTGGAAAACATGCTTTCTTACTCCGAGTGGGGTCTTCTCTCCACAGATATGACCTGTAACTTAGCTTGGTGGTTAGTTAATCTCAATTTTAACCTGTGCAGTTAGTTCCCGGGTTGGTAGGGTCCACATCAGCGTATCCAGGGCGACAGGTGCAGTAGTAAGAGCCAACAGTGTTCACACAATCAGCATATGGTGAGCAACCACGGAGAAAAGACTGCCCACATTCATCAAGATCTGTGATTGAAAAAAAAATATTATAATAATTCAAAACATTAGTACAAAGGGTTAGGGTTTAGAGTTAGGGTTTTATGGTTAGGGGTTACGGTTTAGGGTTAGGGGTTAGGGTAGGGGTTAGGTTTTTACAGTTAGGGGTTAGGGTTTGGGGTTAGGGTTTAGGGGTTAGGGTTTCACGGTTAGGGTTAGGGGTTAGGGGTTAGGGTTTTACGGTTAGGGTTTAGGTTTAGGGCTAGGGTTTAGGGTTAGGAGTTAGGGTTAGGGGTTAGGGTTTTACGGTTAGGGTATAGGGTTAGGGGTTAAGGTTTAGAGTTAGGGTTTAGAGTTAGGGTTTAGGGTTTAGGTTAGGGGTTATGGTTTTATGGTTAGGGTTTGGGGTTAGGGTTTAGGGTTAGGGTTTAGGGTTAGAGGTTAGGGGTTAGGGTTTTACGGTTAGTTTTTAGGTTTAGGGGTTAGAGTTAGGGTTTAGGGTTAGGGGTTAAAGGTTAGGGTTAGGGTTTTATGGTTAGGGTTTAGGGTTAGGGGTTAGGGGTTAGGGTTTAGGGTTTAGGGTTTTATGGTTAGGGTTTAGGGTTAGGGTTTAGGGTTTAGGGTTACAGTTAATGCAATCATTTCATTTTGGTTCAACCTTTTTAAGAATTTGTGACAGATTTGTGCTATTAGTTCTCATCCACTGACTACATCACCACCACGTTTTGATATTCAGTCAAACCATATTTTAATGCATGCCCTTATTTTTATTTTATCATAATTTATATTTTACTATTTTACTATTTTATTATTATTTCATTGTTTTATTCATTGCCGAAGCAAGTTTGTAAATGGCAAAAATGGCAATAAAACTGATTCTGATAGACCAATATATTTGTTGGGCAATATATCGGGCCAATATTTGGACCTTTTAGCGTATCTGATATTGGCCTTAAATCTCAAGCACAGGCAGATATTTTGTTTTGGTCAATCTGCTGCCTAGAAAATACACACAAAGCTTTATATTAAAACTTTAATATGAAAAGATGGCTGCACAAAACATGGCTACACAGCTCTCTTAAGGGTTTGGGGTAAAAAAAAGGAGCTTGGGGGGAGTTTGTAGTGAATTTAAATGACATAATTTGGGGGAAATAATCAAAAATTGGTTCTAGATATTGGCGCAAATCTATCAGCAGAGCTTATTAGCCTTCAGTTGCTCTGGATTCTAAACAATCGGTATCGACATCAGCAAGAAAAAACCCATACTGGTTGATCTCCACCAATCACACAGTCTCTGTTGAACTCACTGACCTTGTTCACATCTGATTTCTGGACCAGTTTATAATCATTTCAAATTATATAAATAACATGTACACTGCAAAATGTGATTTGAGTTATCAAATGGACCATGATCAGAAAAAAAAATCAGATGGTTTTGGTGTTTACATGTCGTTTTAATGGTCTTACAACTCCAAAAATCTGATAATAATCAGATTTTTACTGTGCATGTAACCACAGCCAGATGGTACTAATAGACTGCCCTGAAGCACTTATTACTGAATGAATAAAAATTGGCAAATTATTTGAAGACAATGGCTCTTTCTCTTACTGACACAACTGAAGTCCACTAGTCTTGTATTTGGCCATGTCTGAAGGGAACAAGAGGAGAGCATGAACAGCGCATTCATGATCCCCTACTGCCACTGCTCAGACTCAGTGTTTTCAGCCTAACGCACTGGTCTAAAAATAGCTGGTTGTATAAAGCTGAATGGGTGCAAGACTCACTCAACATCACTTAACAGTATTATTCTATAGAAACCAAATGAGCTCCAAACATTGCAATGAATTCAATATAAAGCAAAAAAAAAAAAAAAAGTTTAAAAAGTATTATACAAACTTGGAATCATGGTGGTCGATGGCTTATATACAGTTCTAAAAATAGCTGGTTGTATAAAGTTGAATGGGTGAAAGGATGCTCAAACATCAGTTGAATATATTTATTCTATAGTAACTGAATGGGCCCGAGATAACCCTTTCAATTAATCACATTTAACAACATTAAATCATTCATAACAACACAGTTCAAATGAGATCTATCGAAGCTGTGCTGTGTGCAAACGAATGCAACTGATTCATGATTGTGTTTCTTTGAGCGGACAGTGGGCGTGCGCGCTGTGCACGTGTGCGTGCTTGTTAGCGCTGCTATTTTCCGCTATTGCAGGAAACATCCCACATGACTGTCACTCAAATAGAAGTGGTGGGAGAAGGAAACTGTGGTGCGACTGAGTCATTTTTTCCCGAACGCCGTGTTCTTTGCTACATGAATCATACTGAAAACTCTGTAAGAATGTCGTCTCTCTGGAGAGAAAATAAGCTCCAGACAGATCTTAGTAGATCTTTAGTATTAATTTGCTCCATTTCTCACCTTGTACAGTTACTGAAGACACCTCTTGGATGTGTTTGATGAGCCGATACAGCATTGTTGTGACGTTATTAAGGGAAGGGCTGAACCGGCAGTGGATCATGAGAGAGGTGGCAGTTCTGTATGGATGCACAGGCTGGGAGCTGAGGTAATAGACGGAGGCATTTGACTCTAGGACCCCAGTTACCTTGCAGGGACACAAATAAATAAAGTTTAGTTCAATTATTTTCTTTTTCTTATAATCTGCAAACGTTGTCATCATCATAACTATTGCAAATTATGAATAAAATGTATGTCATGATACATTTACTGCGGTAATTCCCCCTGAGCCGTATATCAGGTTAAACTGTGCAGTGTATTTTATTTTCAATGGTAATTATTTGAGCATTTCTAATTTCTTTCCACAAGCAGACACACAAATATTAAACAGATTTTGAGGGGTCCTCTGCAGTCCAGCGGCAGGTCCAGACCAAACTGACTGAGGTTGCATATGAGTTTCAAAGGGGTCCAAAGACAGTACTCTTCCATTAAAGGGCCTGTATTATGCTATTTTCTGATCTAAGTTATAATCTTGTTTCCTCATCACAAACATACCTGGAGTTGTGTTTTGTTTCATTCACACATGTTTAACACACAAATCCTGCATATCCTGCAATTTCAGCCCTAGAATAGCTTAGTTAGTCTTTACTAAACAAAAGATAAAAGGTAGCTGTTATATTGAAAACTACTGCTTCATGACATCACAAGGTGCAACAGAGCATTTTGAGCTTTGTCGATGTAGACAAACCAATAATAAAGGATTACTCAAACATGTGTAAATAAAAAAAACCACAACTCCAGGTATGTTTTTGAGGAGGTAACAACATTATAACATGGCTTAAAGCTCAACAGAGTCAATTTTGCGTAATATATAAGTGTCATTATTTAATCTGCCTAAATGAGTATTTTAAAATGGTGGTTGCAATGCCCCCTTTTGCACCCCGTAGACCTGGGCCTCACAATCACCCAGCTCTCCTAACCGGCCTAGTGGAGGGGATGGATCAAATGCAGAGAGCTATACAAATAAGTATACAAACATCAACACAACTGGTACCATAGCATATAACAGCCTAGTGTGATTGTAGAGTCCTCCTTCTCTGGACATCAAATCATTATAGTCTACTTTTACTGTCACTGTTGCATTGAACTGTGACCCTCCTCGTTCAGAATAACCTGTAATTAAAAAGATACAAAAATGTACGTATTAAAACTTTGATTAACATTAATGAAAATTCAAAACATGATTAGCGATACCGACTTGTAGGATCAGTGCAAGACTGGCAGCACTTTTGCCAGTCTGGACAATCTATATCCCATTCACAGTCACTGCCATGAAGCACACTTGTTTTTGGACAAGATCCTGGTTTGACAGTGGTCTCCCTACTCCTGTTCTCCGCTTCAATCAAAGGAAATAACATGTTACAGGCCATATATTAGCACGGAGATGCGTATTTGCAGCACTGCTTATTACATAGTCCCATCTGGTTAACTTTGTCCCATATAAGGCTTAACAAAACATGCACAAGATTACCAAGTGCTACGCTACATCACCAAATGATAACACTCAAGGTCCTATATTATGCTAAATTGATGCTTGTGAGCTTTAAGTCATGTTATAATGCTGTTACCTCCTCAAAAACATACCTGGAGTTGTGTTTTGTTTCATTCACACATGTTTGATTATCCTGTTTTATTAGTCTGTCTACATCTCCAAAGCTCAAAATGCTCTGTTCCACCTTGCACCTTGTGATGTCATGAAGCAGTAGTTTTGAAGTTAACAGCTACCTTTTATCTTTAGTTCAGTAGAGTTTGGAAATTCCAGGGCTGAAATTATCCAAACAATTCCAGTGAAAGTGTATGACGTTTACACAGTAGAGCACTTCCTGTATTACCACATAACATCACAAGGTGGAACAGAGGGTTTTCTATTTGAGAGAAGAACTCAGCCTAAATATGCAGAGTTTGTGTGTTAAACATGTGTGAATGAAAAAAAAAAACACAACTCCATGTATGTTTTTGAGGAGGAAACAACATTATAACATAGATAGGGAAAAAAGCACAATATAGGCCCTTTAAATGATAATTACATCTTTTGATAAAATCTGTAAGAAGTAATTCATACTCACTTGGTGCGCAGTAATGGCCGACTTGTACGTAACCATGGCAACACCTGGTCACCAGCTCTGTGACCGATTTATACTCTGTGTTTTGAATCATTCGGTATTTTGTAACTTTACATGTTTTCCAGAAAAGCCAGCCACCACACTGCCTCGTAACAGTATAAGGCACCATATACGGCACAGTGTAACTCAGAAGCCTGGTCTCATTGCGTGCACAGAGATGATAGCCAAACTCAGAAAGTCTATAATCTACAAATGAGTATAGTTTAGCAGTCATACTTTGAGAATCACATGTTTATATAGGTTGATAAAGTCCAAGTGGCTTACCGTCTTTTCCAGTAAGTTGTCCGTTGCAAAGATTATTCAAGGCCCAAATTAACCAGATAAATAGTATCCAATTCATTTTTTCTTGTAATTTGAATGGTTTAAATGAAATATATTTATCAGCTACATTTTAAATCCATTCTGTTCACTGATGTGGCGCTAACTCATGGTTCAGGGTGTATCCAAAGAACAAATCCCATGGTTCATACTCTCCTCCCCTCATTTTACCAACATTCCCCTAAGACCTTGAAGTTCAAGTATCTATTTTTATTCTTTTAAATGTTGGCTATATTCTGCTAATTAGCTGCAAAATTGATTGACTTTAGGGTATGAACTCCTAATTATTCTACTTCTAAATAAAATAAACAAAGAGTAGTCAATACATGGGGAGAAAAAAATAGAAAGTTTTTAGTGAGTGTTCTGTAAAAAGCAACAGTGAATATTCATAGTTTAATTTGGTTTCTGAAATAAATACTACTTGTCTTATTTTGCATCTTTAGGCACTGTCAAAGTAAGAAAACATGTTTATGATGAGACAGAGAGAGGTGGGAGGAGACTGGCTCCCTAATGGCTGGGTTTGCACAGGTAACCATGGCACTGCTCACTGTCCTCCTGGCATTAAACAGGCAGTGGCTGCTAAAAATGTCAGCAGATGAGAATCCTGATCCCTCCTTTCCTTATTTAGGAGTCTAAACATACGTTCTATTGCTTTATTTAGTGAAGTGATATAGCTGTTTAAATGTATTTGGGGAATAGGTTATTGTGGCTATTATTACTTTTTTAAATTATAGTTCCCTGTGATTCTTGATAGCGCTCGAAATGAAATCGAATGCAGCTTCTTTCGTAATGAGGTGTAAAAATGTACTTAATTAGCCTGTTCAGTCAGTAATGAGTAATGACTAAAATGCACAGTGAAGCGTGTCATACAGGCTTGACAAGAAAAGCTGGATAAAAATAATGCTGCAAAACGAAGCTTAAGGGATATAAATAATAAAACAAACAAAAAAAAAACATTACAGTCTTTTCACACATGTTCACCTACTTTTAGATTGCTGTAGGCCACTGCAGTTGCCTACTAATTTCTAGTAATATGCAAGTACAAACAGCAACTAGTTCCTTTGGGTGCCAGACTTAATGACAAAGATCTTCTGCTGCTTTCATTCACTCATCAATCTAATTAGTTTCATTGGGGCCTGGGAGAGCATATTATAAAAGCATAGTACGTTATGTGCAAATGCGTGTAAACCAAACATTGTCACGTTTTGTCGGCTTCTGACATGTTAATATTGTTTCGTTTTGGTGTCTTTCAATATTTTTTGCACCAATTAGGGCCATTTAGCTTGTAATCAAGAACAGTAACTCCTATTTCAAGCATTGTGTATACATTTATTTTAAAACACAGTGTTACCCTAAAAATTGCTGAAAAAAATAGTCTGCATATTGAATATTAATTATATAGTAGAATTTTACACGTAAATAAGACCTTTTCCTTTAAATGAGCCTCTCGTCAAGTCTCGGTTAGGCCCGCCCTCACATACTTGAGCAGCCAATCAGAGAGCTGCGACGTGACGAGCGATCTTTGCGATGACCTCATTCCTGGTGTGGGATGACGTCAAATTCAAGATGGATGGAATCACGAGCAGCGCAGAGAAATCTACACAACACTGATTAAAGTCCGAGTGTGGGGAGGAAAGACCCAATTAACGACGGCTCGGGTAAGTGGACACGTCTCCCACTAACTTACTGTTGAGCGCGGATGGTTAAACAGACTCAGAGAAGTGCTTGGAGGAGATCAGGCTTCTCCTTTTCCTCACTGACGTAACTCGAAAGGGGGATTGTGCTGCTGGAAAATGCTCACCAGCGACAACCTGTTTTGCAGGCGGATCACAGACCATAAAGCGGCCAAAGGTTTTGCGCGAATAAAAACAGCACAATATCAAAAGTAGCGGATTTTATTCAGCTACTCCTCTCGCGCTCCAACTAGTGTCTGCGTGTCCGCGCCGCCTGTGTTTTCATCCCCGGATCACGCTACTAGAGCCCATTGAAACGTTTCGGGGCGGCACACACAACTTTTCTTTCTATAATTAGCGGTGGTGTTACCGTGGTGAAGTTGTCTGGGCATTTGATATTCGACATATTCGACATAATCGTGCTCACGGACAGAACTACGTGATCACGCCGAACCAGAAGCATGGGCACGCGGCTTGACTTCGCTAGGTGTCGGCAAACGTGTCGGGTGATATTTAGGGACTGTCAACAAATTGCCGTACTGGGACGTATTCAACAAATTAAAAAATACATGAATAAATAAAATAGAAATAATAAAATTAATTAATTAAAATAAGACAAGCCATTTATAAGATTTAATTATTAAATATTATGTTTATAAATGATAGGTACAGCAATTGATATTTGTCATTTTCAAAAAAAAAAAAAAGTCAGTGGATCACAAATCCTAAAAGCTATTGGAGAAAATTAAACATAAAAAAATATTTTTAAAAAACTAGAAAATGCAAGTGACAAAAATCCATTGCTGTATCTTCATCGTGTAGAATTACATACCCTTTTCACAAAAGACTAGTTCCGGTTCTCTCAACAAGTCCGGAGTCAGTCTTCCCGCACAGTTCATTCTCTATGAGGATATCGGAGAGTCTTGATAAAATAAATTCATATTTAAACAGCAGACAGCAAGTTACGGATGGATGATCATAGACCGCATGTTATGACCTGTAAGCACTTAGCCAGAGGAAATTTATATGTTTATAAAAGTATGTATTTGTGTCTCAAAGCTAATGCTAACCTAATCAAAATCTCAAAATAGAACACAAAACAACTTCATAAAAATACATCTAATGACAAGTCCATTGCTTTTCTATGCAAAATCATTCAGATTGTACCACTATTTTAACATCACTAATTCATTTTAATTTAAGTTAGCATTAGCTTCAAGAACCAAATATCTACTTTTCTAAACACAGAAGCTTCCTCCTGTGAAGTATTTACATCGTAGCAAAGGTCTCGACATGCTGTGTGTGATTATCTATCCGTAACTTACTGTCTACTGCCTTGTATTTTTAAATATTGATTTTAGCACGACTCGGCTAATTTCCAATATACAATGAATGGAGCGGGAAGTGCGGCTTAACACTTTTTGCGAGAACCGGAACTCGCCAAACGGCTCAGTGAAAAGGGCCTATTCTGTATTAGTTTGGAGTCAGTAGTTCTCAAAACCTAAAAGCTATTGAAGAAAAACAATTATCTATGTTTTTATTATGTTAATTATTATTATTTATATATGGCTTGTCTTCATTTGTTTATTTAATGTATTTATTATTTCTATTTTATTTATTTATTTTTAATTTGCTGAATTTGTCCCAGTACGGCAATTTGTTGACAGGCCCTAAATAGCACCCGAAACATTTGCCGACACCTCTAGCGAAGTCAAGCCGCGTGCCTGTGCTTCTGGTTCGGCGCAATTACGTAGTTCAGTCCGTGAGCGCGAATATGTGGAATATCAAATATCCAAACAACTTCACCGCGGTGGTGATGCTTGCCTCATTTTGTTTCAACAAAAACAGCGGTCTGATTAGCCTATCTTTGATGAAGTATGCAAAATGCAGCAACATCTTATAGAATACTTCAAAAACTTTCTTACTCCCTTCAAAACACAAATTACTCAACATTCAACTAGGGTCGTATTTGTAAATGTGCTCTATTAAGCTCGTGTGTGGGTTGTAAACTCCGTTAGGCTGTAACTTATTTATTTTTTACAAGTGTCAGCGGTGGAACTAATAGATCCATGGGTAGAATCTGCTGCTCACAGCATTTTTTTTTTTTTTTTCGACAAGTTTCAAAATACATGTTCCCATAATATCAGTAGTCTATTTCTTAGAAACAATTATTTTGAAAAAGAGGTTAATTTGGTGGAGCACTGGTGTAATTTCTTTCTCATTTCTGTCCAGTATATTTCTACCTTTGGATGAACTGACCGGGCTTTCTGTGTACGCACAATAAGCTATATAGGCTATATTTTGAACAATAGAGCTGAAAGCTACAAAACTCTGTCTGAACATGTAACTGTATTATCATTTGAATACTGAAACTTATTTTTGACTTCCTTGAGGTCTTTAGTAGGCATGGCATTAAATTCCATTGTTGTAAAATAACATGATGTAATCCACATTATAATGCTGCCAGTAAATGTTAAAAATGGGGAAGTATCAGCCATGGACATATAGGCTAATTAATGTATGTGTCAACCTCAACAAAAGTAACATTGATCATTTGGCCCTTGTTTTTAAATATCTTTTATATATTTTCTATATAGTTAGTCTATAGTTTATAAATGCCAAAAATGTCTTTGTTTTCGTGTATTGAAATGACTTCCCTTTCTGTTTTTCAGCCATGGAGAGCCTTATGCATTACAGTAATCCCTCCCATGCCCTCTCAGTGTTGGGGGTGCTGAACGAGCAGCGGCTGAAGGGGCAAATGTGTGATGTGATCCTGGTGGTTGGAGATCAGAAGTATAATGCCCATAAGAGTGTCCTGGCAGCCAGCAGTGAATATTTCCAATCTTTATTCACTCGGATGGATACAGAGTCAACAAGGATTGTGAATCTAGACTTCTGTGAACCGGATGCTTTTGAGATTGTCCTGAACTACATCTACTCCTCATCCCTGTTTGTTGATAACGGTAGCTTGGCAGCAATTCAAGAGCTCGGCTACAGCCTAGGGATCCCCTTTCTCACCAATATTGCGTCAGCAAGGCCACATGCCTCCTACTGCGTGTCAAGAAAAAGATTTAGTTTCTCGGAGGGTGATGAGAATGATGTCCAGGCAAGAAGTGTAATCGTGCGAAGGGTTAAGACAGACACAGCCCCCCCTTCCTATTCAAATTATTCAAACAAGCCACCTGAGACTGCGCCGTCCTCACTCTCTACCAGAGAGACCCCTCCCCCTCCTGTACAAAACTCATTCAAATCAATAAAAACTTCTGAATCTATAAAATCTTCACAAATGACTGATACCTCTGAACGGAAGTCCATCCATCCTTACACCTCAATATTGAAAGGAAATTCATCACATATTACATCAGTTCGGCCCCAGCTGACTTCATCTGTGTCTTTCAGTGATGCTGAGGTGCAGCACATCAGACTGCAGTGTGACCAAAATACAAGAGAAGACAGTGGAGAATATGATTCCCATTATCATAGTAAAGTTCCCCTTCAGGGTGCTGCTCAAGAGCCAAGCCAGACCATTGACCGGAGTGGACCACTCATAAAAAGTCTTCTCCGAAGATCATTGTCAATGGACAGTCCTGTTCCAGTCTTCTCACCCACTTTGGAGTTAAGGGAGCTGCAAAACCGTGAACAGTCTGTGGTTAAAATGGCATCAAGAGTTTCTGGACCAGAAACTCCCGTCCACAACGGTGGCCCCAAAAGAACATCCCCTTTGGTTCTCAGGTCACGGTGCCCCAGCAGGTATGACGCTGAAACTCAGGTAGAGAGAGACATAAGTGTGAAAGCTGAGCCCAGCAGTCCACTGGCTGACCCCATGGACATAGTTCGAATCACAGTGGGAGATGCTTTGCCTGTTAGTCTGAAAGACTTTCAAACTAACTTTGAGCAGAACACAAAGCCAGACATGAATATTTCTGTAAAAAGAAAGGACAGGCCTGACAATAGACGGTATCCATTTAAAAAGAATAAACTGCATGGCCTTCGTTCAGAGGAGAACATATCAGAAACAATACCTCAGTCTGCTGGTGCTGAATTGGATGAAAACAGTGACGAGCTTCATCCGGGCAAAACATTCAAATGCTGGAACTGTTTGAAGGTCTTCAGGTCAAGTGCAGGTCTACATCGCCATGTAAACATGTACCATAATCCTGAGAAGCCCTATGTTTGTGACATCTGTCACAAGCGTTTCCACACAAACTTCAAAGTGTGGACACACTGCCAAACTCAGCATGGTGTAATGCAAAATCCAGCATCCTCTAGCACCTCTGTATTAGATGAGAAGTTCCAAAAAAAGCTAATTGATATTGTACGGGAGCGGGAAATAAAGAAAGCTTTACTTTGGAAGTTGAAGAGAAACAAACAAGGCTTACAGTCCTCTGTACTTGGCAAGAAGAAATCCAGGACCAACTTCATTTGCCCTTACTGCGGGAAAGTATATGTGTTTCAATCTCAGTACAGACAGCACATAAAGAGTCACCTTTTCAGCCACCAAAGAACTGAAAGGACTGAGCAGGAAACTAGAGATGACATGCCTCAAGGAGGAGACCTGATCCCGGAGAATAATGCTGATAGTGGAGTTTACTTCTGTAGACTTTGCAATGTAAAGTTATCTTCTCTCTTTGAACAAGGTGACCATGAGAGGGGCTGTCGACATGCAACAGTGTGCCCCTACTGTGGCCTCAGATTTTCAAGTCCTGTGGTCAAAAAAGACCATGAGGCACATTGCAAATACAAGAAACTAACATGTCTGGAATGCATGAGAACTTTCAAATCCTCCTTTAGCATTTGGCGTCACCAGGTAGAAGTGCACAACCACAATATGATGAGTGCTAAAGACCAGCTCCAGTTAACACATCAGGAAAACTGTCAAGAAGGGGTGGATGAAGACATGTTCAGAGAGGAGCAGTACAGCAGGGCACACATGCACACTAGCAGTGCCAGGGAGGACATAAGTTACAGTAACTCAGCGGGTCAGCCCATTTATGATTCTGAAGACTCTTCATCATATGTGCCTGAAGACCTGAGCATGAGCCATCATGGTAAACTGGTGGTAAAAGAGGAGCCAATAGAAGAGGATGTAAGTGAGAGGGAAAACACAGACACTACCAAAGCTGGAGCAGAGGAGCCTGGTGTGTGGCCATGTGAGAAATGTGGAAACTTATTCAGTTCTCGCAAAGACCTGGAACGGCACCAGGAGCTGCTGTGCCACATCAAACCATTCATCTGCCACATCTGCAACAAGGCCTTTAGGACCAACTTCCGCCTTTGGAGCCACTTCCAGTCTCACATGTCCGCTAATGAACAAGGAGCCAAAGAGATAGAAAGACAGCCTTCGCCTCTGTCTCCCTCCCCTCCCCTAACCCCCCAGAACTCAGAGCGTCCCCCCTCTCAGGCCTCTGTGGTTAAGTCGACACAACCAGTGCCTGTCGCAGCAACAGTGAGTGAGGAGTCTGGCAGCCCAGAGCCCAGTGGCTCTGTGAGTAAGAGCAGAAGAGCAGAGTTTGAGCTGCCGCCCACCAGCCCCAGACCCGTATCCAGGACAAACAGCCTGGAGAACCCAGCTGGTCCTCAGGAGCCAGACACCCTCTTCTACCATGCGCCCTCTCTCTCTGCCCTGACGTTCAAGAGGCAGTACATGTGTAAACTCTGTCACAGGACCTTCAAGACTGCCTTCAGTCTGTGGAGCCATGAGCAGAGCCATAGCCACATGTAAAATATGTCTGAAATATACAAAAATACACCTCAGCCTAGAAAATGAAGACTCTGAATGTTTAATCTGCCTCTAACGTTATTATGAACTTGTCCAGCTTTTTATAGATGTAAAGGTGAATGTGCAATCAAGTGCTAGATTTTTCATGATTGTTTAGTTTGCTTTCAGACTCTGTTCTACATCATTTATATCTATAAATTAGACACATTTCATTTTACATGTATTTATCAATATTGACGTGTGACAGAAACAGCAGTCTGGTACCCACCAGTGAAGCAGTGCAATTTTTTTAATCAAAGGCTACAGTTACACCCTTGTTTATTTACATGGTGTGTGGAAAGTGCTTTATTAATCTTATGCTGTAGCTGAATTTCTTATTAGTGAAGTGCTTGTTGTATCGGAGTAATATCTATAGGTGTTAATTACATCTTACAATGTTGTGGCCTGAATAATGTATACAATATGCACTTATGTTGATAAGTTAAATTGTAGAGTTTGTGTAATTGACTTAAAATGTTTTTGGGTGCTCTGGAATTAGCACAGCAGATGGATCACTTTTTTTCTGTCGTAATTTAGCTATAACCATTTATGATATTCTCAACTTATGCAGTGTCCATAAAACTATTTTCACATAAATACCAACTATTAACTTACTATCAGGTTTTAGGTTAATTTAGCACAGTAAAATAAATGTATGTTGATCACCCCAGTTTAAAGTAGTGTAAATATTTACATATCAGTAGACCAGTAACCATTTCATGAGCTTTACAATACTTGGATTGCCTTATGCAACTTCTACTTTTTTTCTTCTTCACTATTGTTTCTCTTAAGCACAACGGCCAATAGCGTTTAACTCAGGCTTTTACAGAAAAATAAAGTTGAAGGAAGAAAGTGTATGTGAATGAACTTATTAAGACTTCATTATTAAAGATTGTGCTTTGATTGTATTACACTTTGTTAACAACTGTATTATTACACAAGTAACAATTCTTATGTTTTGGCTCAAGTTGATGTTATATACAGTATGTTTCTTTGTATATGATTGTTACTAGTGTTTTAGACAATTTGAAGAGACAAACGTTTGGATAGTGCTTTTATTTGTGGAAAAAACAACAGTAGTTTCACAATTTGGTTTGTGTATATAGAACTGTTTGTATTCTTATTTTTTCTATAAAGTTTATAAGTAAAATATTGAAGTTTGTTAAGTATTGTGCTTTCATTGCAATAATACTAATTTATACTACTGGTTCATCATAACTGTTGTTTTTTGGACTTTTATGTTTTATGTTCAGGGTTTTTCTACAGCTCTGTGCTCTCTGTAATAAAGTGATATTGATGAGACCCACTTTTAAGCTTGTTTCTACGGTTTTGTGTTTCTGGCTGAACAGTGTAAGTGGGGACTTTCAACTGGAAAAATACAAACTGGAAATCCTGTCTGCTCAGAGTGTCAGGTCACAGGCTCCATAAAACTCTAAAGAGGGGAAGCCATCTCATAGACGAGGAAGTGGTTTGTTATCCATAGTTCTAACATGGGAATGCTCATGAATTGTTTTACATTTTTCTCTATATAACTTATAATGCATAGTATAGTTTAGATAACAAAAATACACAATGTTCAAGTTTATAATTATACAATTTAATGCTTCCAAATTAGATAGCTATAGAAAGGAGTCATTGTGTGGTTAAAACATGTAGGCTATTCTACTTAGGACACATTGCCTCAGATCTCTTGGCATAACAGTTCAACATGGACAAATTTCAAAAAATAAAACCAAGCCTTTTCAAATTTAACTTGATAAATAACACATAATCAGGAATAACTATGTTCTTTGTCTTACACAGATTTGTCAAATGTCAAATTTCACCAGGTGCAAATCAGATGTCCAAGATATATACAGTTTTTACACAGATGTGACTCTAGGGTGTCCTCACAAGGCCAAAGTGTCTTTAATCAGCCTTCTCACGGTGGTGCTCACAGAGGTCCCAAGAGAATCTGTGATCTGGTACGTGATTTTGTAAAGATATGGCTGAACATCCTTTAGACTGGTGTCGAATACATTGTCGACCTCAGATTGGGTGGGCATCTTTGGCAGATATTCATGTCGGTTTATGACTTCAACCACATTTATGACCTTCTCGCCCAACTTCTCACCAACTTTCTCCCGGCAGATCTGTCTCTCTTGCTCATTGGCCAGGTTGACAACATTGACCTTGATGCTCCACACCTCCCAAGGGATGCACTCATCTGAAAAGGGCCATCGTGACTTCTTCTTCTGGTAAAACTCTAAAGAGATCTGCCCCATGCCATCAGAGCCAGAAACACTCAGAGCATCCTAATAAAAAACATGACAGGGTTTAATTATGAATATTATGAGCAACAAACAACTGCAACCTAATCACTACTTACCTTGAACTCTGACACTGCTTTCCTTATGACTCTATCCAGCTCCTCTGATGAGACTCTGACAAATGTGAAGTCAATAAAGTCGCAGTCTATGTCCTGCGTACCCACTGTGCCAATGGAGTAGGTGCCCTCCTTTTTGTAATGAAATTTGCCTGTGCTACGGTGCAATAAAATGGTATGAAGCAGAGCCAGCATAGACTCTTCTACTTGCCTCGCTTCGACAGTCACCTCGAGGACTTCCGATCGACAATTCATGGTTAGAAATACGTATATATCTACTTTCTAACCTAAAGATATAGCTACTTTACGCCAGAAAGGTAAATAAACTAATGGCTGGTACTGCTGTGGCGTTAGCTGACGAGGGCTACACGCTTGTTTACCTCTCCTTGTAGGCGTGGTCTATTTAAAACGACAAAACAAGTACATCGGAATAAAAATGTATTATTGCTGTGAGATCTCTGGCTCCATTATAAGCCCAAAGACGAATCACTTCAAAACAGTACAGCTTATGCGGTTAAATGCTGCTAAAATAAACCAATCGAGTACAGAAAAAAGTCATAGGCAAAGCGATGACGATAGGACACAATACGGCGTGCGACGTAGGTCAAACTTCATCAACACGCAACCGAATGTATGTTTATTTTATTATTTAAAATTAACAAAGATATTGATGTTCAAAATGTAACGTATTTAAAGAAGTAAAACATACACGGTTTTGCTTGTTTTATCCACAGAAGTATATTATTTACATACCACTGTGTTTATTGCTCTCGCACTGCATTGTGGGACTTACAGTGCCACATACCCTCCTCTAACAAACTGCAACTTTGTACAGTCAGACTCAGCTGCAATGCAAGTGTAGTGGCGATCGCTGCTGCATTTGCTTCATAATGTTTTTGTGGGACTCTTGCTTGGACTTTGGTCATCGAAACACGGAGCCACTTTGGAAATAATGGAATTTTTTGTATAACTTCGGCGGTTTTGCAGATAAGGACGAATTGTAGCCTGTTTATACGAGTCGTAGTATAGATTAGCCGAGTAAGCTAACACCCATTCAGCAGCAGTGTGAGGGGAATGCTCAAATAAGTTTCCTGCAAATTTACCATATTGTTTTATGGTTATAGTACAGATGCTCACTTCACTATTTAGGACTTTTAAACCACTTTCGCCAATTAAGAAGACAATGTGATGACCCAGAAGTCGTATTTATCCGAAGGACTGTGCTGCTGTCAGCGATGATGGACTGCCTGTGTAGATTAGCTGAACAAATACTATGTTATTGTTGAAGTAATTTGCACAAGGAGGGCGTTTAGCGTTGCGATTTCCGAAGAGAATGTCCGAATTGGAAAGTTCAGGCTCATTCTTTGGCTTGGAGGATCCGCAGTGGCTATGCATGGTCACTCTGTTCATTGCGTCCCTCGTTACACTGTTGCTGTATTTTGTACAGTATTTCAAGTTAAGAGGCACCAAGAAAAAATCGACTGCTTTAAAGGACAATGCGGATAAAAGAAAAGAAGCAGAGGGGCTGTTGGGATGGGCGCTGTCACTAAAAAGCTGGAAAAATGTGTGGAGAGCGGCTTGGTGCAGAGCCTTGAATGGCGAATCTAGGAAGTGCAAGGTAAGTAAGTCTTATGACCACAAAACCCCTTCTACACACGAGCAGGTGACTTCAATAAATTGTCATAAGATGCATTCAGCAGCGAATGTTGAATATAGGATTTGACTAGCGCCTTATCTTTAATCTAAAACCGTACATTTGATACCATCATCACCTAGATTACTACCACTTGCTTGTGTTTCCAGTGTAGGATTACACATTGTTTTACTTCAATCCATTGGCTTCAAGTTGTCTTTGCCTATCTTCATCTTCACTTGCACACAAACAATCACGTGGTATCAATAATTCACTTTTCTTGCTTCAATGTTGTTTTCAGAGTCCAGTTGTGTTCACTTTCGAAGAAGATGCTCTTGACGCCTCTGAGCTTGTGCTCAGTCAAGTGGCTAATTTTCAGAAGTCCCTCACTCACAAGGTACATGACAAGTCTTATTTTCCATTAATAAGAGGTCTAATGGGTTTCAGTTATGGATCTATAATATGGCATTATTATACAGTCATGGTTTCAATTCTTTGTTGTGTTGGCAGGCATCAGAGCTGTTTACAGTTTCCCAAATGCTAGCTCAGCCTTTTCTTTGTTGTGATTGCAATATGGACCAAAATACCAGGTGCACTCTAGCTGAATGCAGGGTGCAATAGGCTTATTTTCGCTCCCTGGCTGTGTGTGTTCATTATAAGAAGCTTACCTGGCTGTCAATCTCCATGTAAGGAAGGGCAGTGAGAGGCCAGAACTACCGCGTGTGCAGATGTGTAGATATCCTCTCATAAAGGGGTGGGCATATTGACAAAAAATAATTTCTCTATTTTTGTTGGCTATCCCAATAATGATATTCAAACAAATATTGTGTCAGTCCAACAGAAATGTGTTAAAATATCTGTTAGTTGAGGCTTAAGTATCAGACAAATGTGCAATGACGTTAAGATTACCCATAAAAGTGCAGAAATATCCTAAATATACCTTATAGCCTTATATGTAAGTTTACATAATACATTTTTTTATTTACATTTTTTATCAACTATTTATACAGCATTCTTTTCTCTATTATAAACAATATATTAATTTTTTTTTTCTTCAATAACACATTTACAATATCTATTTTTTATAATCTGCCCACCTCATCCACTTAATACCACGCTAGACTCATCTTGTAATTAAGTATGGAATTGTCTCCACCGATCATCAAACCTGCAGTCTTGGTCAGCTTTATATTTTGCTGTTGACGCAGAAACGTTGAGTACTTTAAACATTGGAGAATTTGCCAAACATTGATTTTTTTCTAATGCACCTTTCAGCATACTGTAGTCCCTTTATCTTCTAGTCTTTTTTTCTTATTTGAATGGCTGCTGTGATTCATGTGCTGACTGGGCTCTATTCAAATATCTTGTACAGGATTTACATGTGTGTAAGTCTAAGCATCACTTTTTCTCTTCCGACAGGCGGCTTGCTGCAGGATGGTCTCGAAAAAGCTTCAGTTCTGTGTCAGCGCAGCATCAACAAACTCTGCTGCAACGCTTCCCTGTAAATACACAGTGTGCATAGAGCCAGTGGAGATACAGGTAATTGACAGCCTTAAAGCAATACATCAGCGTTTCAGACCACAATTAAGGTTCACCTGCAAGGGAAAACAACTTTGGATTTTTGTCTTTGGGAATATTTAACACACACAATTTTCCTACACATTATTCCCAGAAGACAGAACTGTTTTCCCTTGCAAAGAACCACCCCTATCTCCAATTGTGTGGAGATAGGGGTGGTTCCTTGGAGTTGTGTTTTATTTCATTCACACTTGTCTAAAACACAAACCCTGCATATTTAGCTGAAAACACTCTGTTCCACCTTGTGATGACATGTGGTAATACAGGAAGTGCTCTACTGTGTTTTTAAACTCCATAAACCTTCACTAGAATCATTTGGTGATTTCAGGCCCTGGAATTGACAATCTCTACTGAACAAAAGGTAAAAGGAGCTGTTAACTTGAAAACTAACGCTTTATGACGTCACAAGGTGGAACAGAGCATTTTGAGCTTCGGAGGTAGACAGATTAATATTAAAGGATTACTCAAACATGTGTGAATGAAACAAAATACAACTCCAGGTATGTCTTTTTGAACCATAGACTATACTGACTATAACAGACTAATGAGTAAAAATATGGCTGTATTTTTACACAGTCATGAAACAAATGCATTTATATCCCAGATAAATACATTTTGGTATTATTTTTACAAAAGCAAAAAGTAATGTTATTCTTAAGTTCACAAATTAACATAAATGTGTGGTCTTTGCTATGGATTTTAAAAGCTTAATATCTGTATGGGCAAATATCGGATCTGCTCAAAAAATCCACATCGGACCGTTCCTAGTTTTTATTGTACCTTCTTATTGTTATTTCATTCCTGGCATAAGTTCTACATGAAAATATTGTGATTTCTGTCTCTCTGTGTACAAACAGAATTGCAAATCAATGCCTCATTTTCGAAAGTCTAACCTTGTAATCGAGACTAAAGAGGCTCCAGTGATGCAACAGATGGACAATAAGAGCCAATTCCCAGTAATCAGTCATATTTTAAAAGAATTAATCCAATGCTCCTCTTTCTCCAATGACCTCGACATAGTGAAGGGCTATTAACATGCACTAAGCCTGGATCTGTGGATAGAAGGCCATGGTGTAATTGATGGTATTAGCCATGCCAGTTAAGCCAATTGTATTACCTCTATTTTTAGACAATAAGTACTTGTCCAGGCATCCAGCTCATTGCCATAAATACAATTAAAAGTGATGGGTTAAAGGTGGGTTTAAAGTGGAAGTGCATTGTTTTTGTTTGAGTTCTCTTATTGTCACAGGCTCATAATAGAGGTCTTGTTTTGGCTTTAAAGGGCTGCTCTGTTCGGTTCAGTCTGGAAAAAATCAGAAGGTTCTTTCAAATATCTCCATCTATTCATTTAAATGACAACTAGAACAATCTGAAACGCTTCATGTGTTTAGGAAGGGTCTGGGTGGACAGTATATTTCATGAACATGTTAAATGACCCAATGGGGGCAGTCAGTGATGGGTGATCTCATTGAATACACTGCCTACTGTCAAATGTACTGTGTAATAGGCAATAGTTATCATTTAACTGCTCTACACTCACAAAGACCACAGTAAAATGTCTTTCTGACCCATATTTCTATTTCTAATAAAAGTAGAAACCACCACAATCTTTAAAGACAAGTTGAACAACAAATATTTATTTGTTTGTTGTCAGTTGACCCAACCATTTTTATTAGAAATTATCTGTAGTACTGGTGAATCTCCATGGAAATGTGCCACATCTAGATTCGAGATGATTGCAAAGCATAACTGTATTTGGAATCATTCAAACACATTTCCAGTATTTCTACATCCCTTGGCGCTGTTGTTGAATCATTTCCTGGAATATTCACCTGAGCATTGATACCGATAAGACCATTGTTTGGAATCTAAACAAGCTGTGACATGATCTCCCAGTTCATTGAATAGTTTGGTCTGCCTTTTACACATAAACTCCACCCTTCTGCTAATTCTTTTTTTGAACGCAGAGGTTAATGCTGTGTTACTTTAGTTCTTTGTCAGCATATATTTTGTGTTTGTTGTAATTGATGTAAACATTGCTCTGATGCACTTCAAGAGGCTAAGCTTGTAAAATATTTATTCACTCAAACCCATAACCTCATAACCTGGCACACAATTAATCACCTCAAGCCAAGCCATTATCCACCCAAGAGAGTATCGTATTTTTACTCTCTTCCTGTATTCAGTCATTTCAGAGTTGGTTGCATAATTTGAGAGGATATTTAGACATATGCTTGCTCACCATGTATCAGCACAAACTAAACAAGCATCATATTACACTATTATCATGTGAAACAGACACTGCGTTAGAGACAAGCAACAGGGTTTTTCCTCTTTGATACAATTGTAAAATGAATATAGAAATGGGTATTGTGATGTTGGCATTATTTTTGCAAATCAGAAAATGTTTTATCGCCATGGGAATCTTTTAAACAATGAAAAATAGTTGAATATACACTAGTTATAATAAGGGCATGGAGAAAATAAGGTGTTAGAATTAGGGCTGTAAGATTAGTCTCTGTCAAATGGAAATTGTAATTTTAATGGACGCAGTTAGCGAATCGCAAACTTTTGTAGTACCATAATTTCTTCCACAAACGACAACATGTTCAGAAATGTAATTTTTGTGTTATTTTGTCAGTTCAAATTTCAGTCTTTTTGTCATTTCTTCTGGAGGTGTTTAAAATGTGAATGTTGAACAGAATCCTAGAATTAAGATAGAAAAAATCGCAATGTGATATTTTCCCCAAATCATTCAGCCCTAGACAAATAGACTGAATACAGATACAGAATATGCACATATATATTTCTCTTACTCACACCATAAACCAATTTTTGTTTTTATATTGTTTAGCTTGACCTTCTGATGAAAGAGGCTGAAGGTGAGGTCCAAGTTACATGGGGTGTTTCTCAGTTGGACTGCAGTGAGCTACAGCTAAGACTAGTCCCCAATCAGGTAACCCTAAACTCTTCAACCTTCCTTTTGATATATAACTACCGTATGTATTTTCAATTTCCATTTATAAAGTACCTCTCTTCACAGGGCGTTCCCGGGCCCTGCAGTCTACACATTGTGAAGGAGCAGTTATATCAGTTGTTGTGCCGGACTCATCCCTCTGTTTCTCTGAGCTGCCGGTCCACTCAATCCTCAGAGGTTAAGGTGTGTACACAAGTTTTGTGCTTGTTTATTTTAAGTTGATATGCCTCAAAAGATGAAAAAATGTCACCCCCCCCC
>KN481884.1:0-18102 GCA_000787095.1 Periophthalmodon schlosseri | reverse complement strand
AGGCTTCCAGTGACTCATGTACAGCTGACTTTCCTGCTCCATCAACTCCCTGTGCATACCTGACCTTTAGCATTGTGAATGAGGAAATACAAAAGGAAAATATTCTCTTTGTTGCCATATGCTTTTGATAAGAGTCCTAACTTCATCCCAATCACAAGTGGATGAATTGCTCTTATGTTCTGACAACAAAAGAGGGTATTATTTTGCATGTTCCTTTTGCTTAATCTTATGCAACCTTTTGAAAACACGCTTTGTGGCCTTGTTACTGAGAAAAAGAACTGTATTGGGCCGTGATTCCTGACCTCTTTATTTGTGGAAGACAAAGTTGACTTTTTCCCTGCTGGAATGAGGAAACTGTAATTTTCTTTACAGTGGACCAAAGATGAAGAGAGGAGTGGTGCGGTGAATGATTTGCACACTTCATGTCCTTAGATTTTTAGTGCATTGACCGGATCTACTCTTGCGAAAGACCTCTTTTCTTTCTCATGAATTCAGAAAGGGATGTGTGTGCATGGTTAGTCAACTTACTGCTTTTCAACACTAATAATATCTGGACTTATGTAAGATTTTTTATTTATTTGTTATTTTTTTCACTCAAAGATAAGCCGAATAACAACTGTATGTTCATATGAAACTGTTAAGCGTGTAACAGACAGGGGTCCTCCATTATCAAACGATATCATGTTAGTGCAAACACTGTTGCAAGCCTTAGTGTGATATTACCTTTGGTCTGCAGTGTTTTTGATTAATATGCAATTTCTTATGTCTTGTATTGTTCATGTACACTACTGTTATCAGCAGGGATGTTAATGTGTCAAAGGGAACTACCGGATCCTTTGTCCAGGGACTGTGATGTAACACCATATTTAACTGCATTACGCACTCATGAAGCCCATGGTTGTATGTCCACGTCACTTCGACATAGGGGTGGGCGATATGCAAAAAAAAAAAAAAAATCACGGTTTTCTTTAAGCCAATCAAATCGATCGATTTTAGGATTCATGTAGAATCAGTATCTTTATATTGCCTTTAAGTGGTAAATAAAGTCATCTGCTTGTTCTGAGAGTTCATACTTCACTATGATTGGTTAATTCCACCTGTCACTCACTCAGCACCTTAGGGAGGTTGACCATCAGGAGGAGTGGGTGGGTTAAAGTGTCTGTATTTGGTAATAAAACTAACTATATTAAACGGGTAAGAATCACATTTTGATGATATAACACCAAAAAAGCATATTGTCACATGGACAAGATGACGATTCGATTTGTATCACCATATCGCCCAGCCCTACTTCCACATTGATTTGTTTCGACTGTTCGTACAGATGTAACTTTGAACATCACAATAGGAAATGGTTGGAGTGAACTGCAGCCAAATACTGAGGGTGCTTTTATATCCAGCGAATGATTGTATTTTAGTTTTCTGAGCAGCTTGTTTAAGATGTTTCTTCACTACTGTTTGTAAAATAAGAGGAAAGCATTTTGCAGCAGCAGTGGGGCGACAGCACTGTGACAGAATATAACAGAATGCCTTGTTATTCGTTTGAGAAGGTAGATTCAATGGTTTCTCCTGTGCCAGATGTCACTCACAGAAGACTTATGGTAAAACTGGCCTAATAATGCAGTGGCATTATCAGCTGTGTATGTCAATAATCAAGAAGCCTATGCACATAACATATCTTAGAGTGTTTACATGAAACTATCTAAAATAAAGAAACGTGGTGTTCAGGACAGTACGTACTTGTGGTCAGGCTTTTGTTTGTGTATGTG
The DNA here is from genome assembly GCA_000787095.1 of Periophthalmodon schlosseri. NCBI lineage: Eukaryota > Metazoa > Chordata > Actinopteri > Gobiiformes > Gobiidae > Periophthalmodon > Periophthalmodon schlosseri. Next base: position 16,333 of record KN481884.1, on the reverse strand, counting down.
TGAGCTCCTCTCACAATGATGACCTAGACAGAAGATATTTTCAAATGCTATACAAGTTGTTGTACGAATTTAAGGGGAAATACGATCTAAAATGGACTTTATTACCATGCTGTAATGGTGTTCCCTCATCATTCACTTATGCAATGATACAATGAAATACAAGTTGTATTTAGACTGACTCATGCATGTTTGAGTAATCTTCTAATGTCATGCATTTGAGGCTTGGGTGCTTAGGTTTGAGTTTTCACCTACCGTACCCTTTAGCCACCCACTTCTTCCTTGCTTGCGATTATACTCTAAAAATACTAATATTTAAAAAAAACTTCAAATAAAAAAAATTAAATAATGTTTAAATAATTATCTAAATATGTTGTAGTTTAATACTAAATACACCAAAAAAGCATAGTATGTCTCCTTTAAAGGTTTGCCTATAAATGCAAATACACCTGTAATTAGTATTTTATCACCGCAGTCCTCCTTGCATATTGTGCTATAGTTTTAGTAACACTGTTATAGTATGTTTTTATGTTTATATGCACATAGAAAAGTCGGATTTTGTCTGGGATCTGAAAGAACAGTTTTCATTTTTCCTCCACTGCATTGGTGTAACATTTGCTCAAGCGCCTACAACTCCCATAATTCCGTGGGCGCGGTTGGTTTCCGGTCCTGCGCCGTGTCTGGAGCGGATTGGAACCCGGAGTCAGGACTCGATAAATGAAGGGTCTTTTGCAGAAAAGGTAACACGTTTCTCTAAAAACATACACCACAATTAGCTCCAATGGCGGCGCAAATATGTACAAAAGTTGCAGCCGATTTGAACGACTCGGTTTGCGCGGCTTACGGCCCTCTGCTCTCGGTACGGGGGGACTGATCAACCCTGACTCCCGTTTGGTGTTGTGCGTCTCCAGTCCATCCGCCATGCCGACTGTTCTTTGTTACAGTCGCCAAACAGGAGCTGCTCAGATCGGAGTTAAAACCCGGCTAGAGTTTGGGAGCGGCTGAAATCCCGGATCCCATCTCATAGCTGGACTCCTGTTTGTGAAAGGATGAGTCAAGTCCAGTGTAAACTGCATAGGCTGCTTAGTGTTTTAACATTATAATTCAACACAAGTGATGGAGAATCGCAGCTCTATTTTGACCAATGACATGAAACACTATAGTTTGGTGGTATGCTTTTATTTGTACAGGGACAGTCCAAAACAATACATTAACCAAAACAAAAGTCACAGGAAAGATGCTGGTGCCAGGTTATAGCATGAATGCTAATTTACACCTGTAGTTACTGAGCAGGCTTGTCTAAATACTGGAAAAATAGTCATAAAAGTATAAGAGTAGGCTATTGTATATATACAGTTTATTTTTGTTATTTATGCCCTTATTTTATCAGTTTATCTTGTGCTACTATTAGGTCTATTCATTGTTTTGTGTTAGACCATATGGCCAAAGCAAGTTCCTAGTTAATGAATTTTGGCCATAGCAATAACATTTTTCTGATTCCGATAAAAATAAACTTTCAAAAATGTGGCTTTAAGATGAACATTTTGAGTTATTGTCACATTTATTTCACTGATCTATTCTATTCCCAGGCTGTAGGTTGGCAAAATGGCTGATCCAACACCAGATGAGTTTGTCTGTAAGTATGGCCCATGCACAGTATAATATGTAGAGGAGGAGGGCTTATGGTTTGAGCTGCTGTGTCTTGTGCTGCAGGGTGCGATGACTGTGGACAGTACCACGACTCAGAGTGTCCTGAATTGGGGCCACTGGTGACTGTACAGGACTCTTTTGTGCTCAGCAGAGCGAGGTAAATGGCTTCCCTCAGGTATCTACACAATGATTCACATCTGAGGATTAAACATTATCTTGGACTTTATATATTTCAGTCCACTTAAAATGCTTTTTGGTGTTTGTAAGCATACTCTGAATTCCTAATGTCTGGTCCAGTGTAACTGGCACAAATCTCTAAGAACACACTTGTGGACAGAACGATCGAGTGCCTTGCGAGTATAGTTGGCTGACACGGTAACACACTTAAAGGTGTACTATTGAACTTTTCTGGTTGGGGGTCCACCACTTGCTTGTCTCCGTGGATATGTTATTGCTTTGCCTGGAATATTCCACAGTCAGGTATTAAAAAAGACCTTATATGCTTATGTCTGCTATATTGCTATAATCTATGATGCCTGTGGATTATTATGTCATAATTTGCACATTTTAAATCGCAATATTGATTTAAAAATGACTTAATAAAAGAAACAAGTGAGCTAATTTCCTTTTTAGAAAACTGCCATACTGTGGACCATACAGGCCAAGTCATGGCATCTCCATGGAGACAAGCAGTAGCCGACCCCCCACCAGAAAAATTACAGTTCATGTTAAATAAAATTCAAGACAGAATCACATCAAATATATTTTGAGACCCACATACGAAATGGGCGTTCTCATATCTGCCAAGCTGTAAATATGTATAAATATTAATATGTAGCATGTTTTTTATTCTTTCTTTCTGTTTAGGTCCTCCCTACCTAACAGTTTGGAGATCAGAGAAGTGAAGACAGGAGAAGAGGGAGTGTTTGTACTGCGACGCCTCGTCAAGAGAACACGATTTGGACCCTTTGAGGCTAAAAGGGTCTCACATTTACAAAGAGAGGGGAAATTTCCTCTCAAGGTTGGGTTATTGTTATCAAACAAGGACAAATAATTTTGCTATATTATTTCCTACTGCTACTAAAGCTTGGCTAATTGGGAAAAATAAAAATTGTGAATATGAACTGACAATTTAACAGAATAATCACATTTCATAACATCTTTGTGCAGATCTAAACTACAGGGCTAGCAGTTTTTTATGTAGAATAAGACAGGATACTTTGTTTGTGCAGGAAATTATGGTACTTTGAAATAGTTTGCTAATTGCATCCATTCAAATTGCAGTGTCGTTTCAGTTGCAATTAGTCTTGCAGCCCTAACTGTTACTCTGATCAGGTGTTCCAAAAAGATGGCACCGTGGTGTGTTTTAACACCAGTAATGAGGAGGACTGTAATTGGATGATGCTTGTGAGACCTGCTGCAGATCACAGTCACCAGAATCTGACGGCGTACCAACAAGACGACGATGTGTACTTCAACACCTCACAAGTATGCTCATTATTCAAATGTGTAAATAATAACTGCTTTGGGACTGTATTAGACTGTGTTCACGTTCTGCAAATGGCTGCTGGATCTATGTAACTCTAAAAGTTTACATAGATCCAAACTTATGCACACATGTTGAACCTTATCATTATGTTTAAGATTGGCCACTCAGACTTGCCATATTAACCTTATGTCTTAAAGTCCTTTCAGCTGACACTAATCACATGTTTAGGGTTGAATAAAAACATAATTTGACTTGTTTATTTCTGTTGACAGCGAAGACACTGAAGTTTTTGTTTCATGTGGATAGGCCCAGTGATTACAGAGATATTAACCATGAGCCAGATCAACAACTCTGCAGTCTGACATTCTCCATATAATTCTGACCTGTCCTCCAGCTCAGTTCAAACCTTAGGGACTGTTGTGAAATCTCATGAACCCAATCTACTGATGTGCCTCCTAGGATGTCCTACCAGGAACTGAGCTGCGGGTGTGGTACGGTGCTTTCTACGCTAAGAAGATGGAGAAGCCCATGTTAAAACCTCAACTTCAACCTCCCTTACCTCCGTCAGGTCTGTTTACAGATCTTCAGTGGTGGAATGTAACAAAGTAAAAGTAGTAAAGTACTGTACTTAAGTAAAAAATGCAGGTATCTGTACTTTACTTAAGTAGATTTTAAAGTTGATGCTTTTTACTTTTACTTTACTACTTTGGAGAGCAGGTATCTGTACTTTCTACTCCGCTACATTTTTGAACTGGACTGAAAAGTAAAAGTATTTTTTATTATTGTTTGAGACCTGCTCAAAAGGCTGAGGGTTTATTTTTAAGATGTTCATAATTTGAACAAACAAAAATATACAAAGAAAAAAACGATTTAGCTGTTTCTGTTGAACAAAATTCAGCACAAATCTTTATCAAACTCACTACATTTGAAGCTTTGTTAGATCTCAAAGTTTAGGTCAAATGTTTCTACTTTTTACTTTTTTTTTAGTTAATACTTTTACTTAAGTAGATTTTTTCAGGTGATACTTTTACTTGAGTTTTTTTGCTTATTTTTCTGCTATTTGTACTTTTACTTAAGTAACAAAGTGTGTACTTCTTTCACCACTGAAAATGTTACACCAAAACGATACATTTTTATAATTTCTACAGGGCTGCATGATATACCAATTACCAAATCCTAGATGATACCCAATTTTTTCAGTAATAGAATGCCCGCTACAACCAACTAAATATCGTAAATATCCTAACAAAAATAATTAACTCTGAAGTTTACAACCCTTTACAAACCCTTGTGAAATGCATGGGATTCTTGGATTAGTTTAAAAGTTTATAGTTTAGCATTCTCTCAGACGTTACTGCTTTTGGACGGGTTTAAAATGTACACTGTAAACCCAATCTTGACTTTAACAATACTCTCAATCTGATATTTTTCCACAATCGCACTGCCATATTTTTTTAATAGTAAAACAAACTATTCAAATTACATATGATTTTAGATAAAACTGGGCCCAAAATACTGACGGACGCTGAAGAATACAATACAAGTAGGTTCTTTGTTAAAGTTCTTATTACATTTTTATAACTTTGCTACTGTTCTTAACCATTTAACTTTTTCATTCCCTTTCAACAGATGATGTAAAACTGGCGCTTCCACTCGACCCACAAGAGGAGAGTCATGTATTTCCAGAGGTGGATGTAGGTCCCCCCCCTGCTCCACGCACCCAGAGGAAAGGTCCTATCCGGGGGAGGAAAAACAGAGGACGCAGACCTGCCATCTCCACCACTGCAAACAAAAGCAAAGGTATGACATGTGGTTTGTGAATTGAAGCACAGTCACAACATCACGTTTTTTTCATATTACGCAAATTAAATTAAACTAAAAACAAAACAGAAATGAACAAAAACAATGAGGTATAAAGTAACAAAATGTACGTAGACACACAGAGACATGCTTGATTATTAATGCGTGTACCTTTTACTTGCACTTGTAGGGAGGTCTTTCTTTTTTTTTTTGTAGTATTAAGCCTAGTATTGGATTGTTTATCTTGATTTTTTGTGTGTCTTCATAGTATTGAAAGCACTTTTCAGTTCAGTTCATTGTTTCTCTGTCTCTCACCATAAATACAGTTTCAAAGCCAGTAAAAAACAGCTCAGTTTTGGAGGAATCTGAAACTACAGCAGAGATGGCACCAGTTGAAAGTATTGCCCCAGCCCATGACACAGAGGCCGAAGCCATCATCAAGAGGCCCAAACTTCGAGACCAAAAGAAGGTGTACCGCTGCTCCCTGTGCAGCAAGATCTTCCAGAACAGCAGCAATTTGAATAGACACATCCGCTCTCATGGTAAGACACCCATAAAGAAATATACAGCCATAATAAAGACAGTATAATATTTATCTATATATTTTAGGGGACAAGCTGTTTAAATGTGATGATTGTGACAAGTTATTTAGCCGCAAAGAAAGTCTGAAGCAGCACATTTCTTATAAGCACAGCAAGACAATGGTAAATACCTCTTCAATACAAGTATTGTTTTTATTTATTTATTGTTTTATTCTAAAGTGTCTCATGTTCACCAGCCTGATCTGGAGTACAAATACAAGTGCAACACCTGTGAGAAATCCTTTCGTCTAGAAAATGCCTTGAAATTTCACAACTGCAGAACAGGTAAATACTAATACATAATAATGATAATAAACTCTAAGGGTGTTTTCACACTGCCACTATTTCGGTCGACGTAAAAGAGCTTTTGATCCGAGAGCGGTGCACTTGGGCCAAACATGAACATGACAGCTGTATTCATATTCGCACTAAACGGCCGCTCCGAGAGCACTTGAAACAGGTGGTCTCGGAGAGGATCTGCACTTTGGAGCGTAGCGAGTATGGGCCGACCTACTGGCGCTGATGGCCTCACGTGGCTACTGTGCGGCTTTTGGGGTGTGTGTTAACAAGGGCTGATCCGGCAGTTAAGTAAATAGAATTAAATCTAGTGTGCTTGGGCCGCTCCACAGAGGGCAGTAACGCGTGAAGACACCCTTAAACATATATGTACTATTAAATGTAGCCAAACAAGGTATCCTTTACACAGATATTTAGGGCAGTCCTTTACCAGAGCTCTGTCAGAACTAAAGAAGCTTCTTACGAGTGGTGAAAACGTATTCATTCAACACTCTGAAAAACATTTGTCCATTTGACAGATTTCAGCTTTCTTTTGCTTTGGACCTTAACATGATGACTGAGGGATTAAACTATAAAATGTCATTTCTTTTGATTTTTCTAGATGACAAGACCTTCCAGTGTGACATCTGCTCACGGTTCTTCTCCACCAACAGTAACCTTTCCAAACACAAAAAGAAACATGGAGACAAGCTCTACTCCTGTGAGATCTGCAACAAAATGTTTTACCGCAAAGATGTGATGCTCGAGCACCACCGGAGGCACGGTGTGGGTGAGTCTAGTCGTCTACTTCCTGTGTGAATACAAAGAAGCAGTAGAATAATTACATAAAGATGCTTTTAGGAATATCATGAACATGTGTTATTGAGATGAGAACAAAAATAACACCACCAGAAAGACATTGAGCGTAATACCAGCTAATGAAAATGTGTCAATCAATATTTTTTTATTAATTTATGGACCCTTTGGTGGAGGGTCCATTACCTGCTTGTCTACATAGGTATGTTATTGCTTCACCTGGAGTCAAGGTGGTGGCAGAAGGCAAAATTATAGATCAGATCTGTGTAGAGGTGAGCTCACTCTATAAATTCAATAAAGACAAGGTTAATGCCATAATTTGGAACATCCTAGACAAAGCAAGTGATATTTAACGTTGCTGAAAAAACAACTTTAGCTATTTACGTGTATAATTTTATTTATTTTTGAGGTGTCAAGTGGAAAATCTGTATATGTGTAGTTTTATACTGACTAAAATACTGTATTAAAACAGTATCTTGACAAATGTTGTTGTGTCTGTCTTGTTTTTGAATCTAAATCTAAACTGTAATTGTAGGAGCAAAAAACACAAAGAGAGAAGACCTGGAGGCCAACGGTGAAGAGAACATTAAGTACAGAAAGGAACCATCGCCTTGTCCAATCTGTGGAAAGGTTATAACTGCACAACACAAGGGAAATATGTCACCAAGGGCATGACGTTGGACAGATAAGTGCCTAACGGAGAATTCTGTGTGCACAGGTGTTCTCCTGCAGGAGCAACATGAACAAGCACCTGCTCACTCACGGAGATAAGAAATACACCTGCGAGATCTGTGGACGCAAGTTCTTCAGAGTGGATGTGCTTAGGGATCACATCCATGTCCACTTCAAGGTAATTAAAGGTCCTATATTACACAAAATTGGCTCTTGAGAGCTTTAAGCCATGTGCCATGAGTTGTGTTTTGTGTCATTCACATATGTTTAGTAACCATTTTATTATTATTTTGTCTACATCTCCAAAGCTCAAAATGCTCTGTTCCACCTTGTGATAACAGCTCCTTTTACCTTTAGTTCAGTAGAGATTGCCAATTCCAGGGCTGAAATCTTCCAAATGATTCTAGTGAAGATTTATGGAGTTTAAAAACACAGTGGAGCACTTCCTGTATTACCTCATGACATCACAAGGTGGAATTATGCTCAGTTATATGAATTCTAATGATAAAGAATGATAAAAGGGATTGTGCTTTTATCCACCTGTTGTATAGGACATTGCACTTATGGACGAGCAGGAACGAGAAGACTTCATCAAGAAAATTGGCATTTCTGCAGAGGACAGTGAAGAAACAGATGAGGAAGACGAGTTAGAGGATCCTGAACGGCACAAATACAACTGCAAAAAATGTCAAGTAAGAATAGACAAAGCCTTTATATACCACTCTACTCCTGTTACACTGTGCTTAGGGCTGAATGATTTGGGAAAAATATTGAAAAAAATGTTCCCATGGACTTTTCAAAAAAATCAAGAGTTCAAAGGCATCACAGAGGCTAACCAGCTACGTGCTAACTAATATCCATAATGTGGTCGTTTTAAGCACAAAAAGCACATTTAAAACTTAAGATTCAGCAAAATGCTTTAATAACTTTGTGTGTTTATAATGTTTCAGAAACGTTAAATAATAAATGAAATTATAGGTCTTGTGGTCATTAGTTACCACATAGCTGAATTGACCTGAGAAAGCTTTCAAACTTTTGTTTTTTTTTAAAACATTTTTTCGGAAAGCCTATGGGAAAAATGAATGAGAAATTTAATTCCAGAATCACTGTTGCGATTACATTTGATTTAACTGTCAATCTAAAACAGGAATCTCATTTCAGAGCATATTTGTACAGATCTAAACTACAGGGTTAGCTGTTTTTATGCGTAATAAGACAGGATATTTAGTTGTTTGTGGAAGAAACTAAATTCTATAGGGACTACAGAGCCTTTTTAAAGCCTCCCAGAGAATCAGTGCAGTTTTGAACGTTTTATACAAATCAACCTACTTTACATCATATTTTAGCTGCAAAACTTCTCACAAATTCTCAGTGTAAATGAATTTGATTCTCTTGTAACCGGAAGTGCCACCACAAAGAAAGCGAGGTTTGGAATAAGGTCAATACTGTCTATGAATACACCCTTGTAATCTGTGTACAGTGCGTAACATAGTGCATTCTTTTGTCTCAGCTGTCATTTGCAAAGGGTAAGGAGTATTTGAAGCACATCATGGAGCAGCACAAAGAGCGCGGTTATGGCTGTGGCATCTGTAACCGACGCTTCGCTCTGAAGGCCACATACAACGCACATCTGGTCATCCACAGGGAGCAGCTACCTGACCCCGCTGTGCAGAAGTAAGATTTACTCAAAAAAACAGATACATGCCAAATCCAATAATGTTAAAGCATGTTTGAGCAAAATGGTCCTCGCCAGTACAGATGTATTGTATAAGCAGTGGTGGAATGTAATGAAGTAAAAGTAGTAAAGTACTATAGTTAAGTACAAATTTTAGGTGTCTATACTTCATTTAAGTACATTTTGAAGTAGACAGTGTTTACTTTAACTAAAAAGTAGTAAAGAGCAGGTATCTGTACTTTCTACTCCACTACATTTTTGAACAGGACTGAAAAGTAAAAGTATTTTTCATTATTGTTTGAGATCTGCTGAAAAGGCTGAGGAATTATTTTTAACATGTTCGTAATTTGAGAGAACAAAGATATAAAAAATAAAAACAGCTTTACTTGTTTCTGTTCAAAATTCAGCACAAATCTTTATCAAAATCACTACATTTGAGGCTTTATTAGATTTCAAAATCTGCAAAATACTTTCACTTTATATTCTTTAAGTACATTTTTAAACAGGTTAATACTTTTACTTTAGTAGATTTTAGATACTTTTACTTTTTTTTTTTTGTCCAGTATTCGTACTTTTACGTAATTAACAAAATTGAGTACGTCTTCCACCACTGTGTATAAGCAGCTCTTGAGGTCAAAATAAGACCACTGTGTACGGTCTACATCTAAATATAAAGCATTTCATTGTCTGATGTAAAACGTGCTTATAAACTCATCACAGGGAATAATTAGGATGATCAGAATAAGATAAGATAAGTGAGGAATAACTTTGGACCACTACAAACCGTTTAAAATGAACTACCGTAGTTCTGTTTTTCACAGTTTTAAGACAGTAAAAATCAGGTACAGCACATTTTGATTGTATCAGTTTTTTTTAAAGAAGACATATTCTGCTTCTTGGGGGTATTTAGTAATGAACTATAATGGATGGATCATTATTTAACATTTTGTTCTTTGTCAATGGCAATTTACAATTTATCTAAAATAGCTTAATAATAGAAACAGGTCTTCTGACTTCCTGTTTAAAACTCTCTCTTCATAGCAGAATTTTACCATAGAAAGCACTGGATTTTCATTTATGTGTTTTTGTTGAAATGGTCATGTGACATTTCTGATCCCTACGTGTATGACCCAGAGTCTGAAGTTTTGAATAATCACAAGTAAATACAGAAAAGTGAGCAGAGATGGGGGATAGGTAAAAACTGGAATTTTCTGAGCACTCAAGTCTGAAATGCAGGACAACACAGGATTAGTCAAACATGCACGAGTAAATCAAAATACATCTTTGAACACGCTAATGATGAGGGAACACTGTTATAACATGGTAAACAGCGAATTTAAGTAGATCTTACATAATGTCTCTTTTATACAATTTGTCTGTTAGATACATCCATCCATGTGAGGTTTGTGGGCGCATCTTCAACAGCTATGGAAACCTGGAGAGACATAAGATCATCCACACTGGTGAGTAAGCATTTGTAACATTTGTGCTGAGCCATGGTGGAAGGTAACAAAATAAAATTAGTATGATTAGTATTTTATTAGTACAAATTTTAGGTATCTGTACTTTCTAGTCCACTACATTTTTTAACTGGACTGAAAAGTAAAAGTATTTTTTATTATTGGTCGAGACCTGCTAAAAAGTCTGAGGGGTTTATTTTTAATATGTTCAGCAAATGTATGTTGAGCAAACAAAAATATACAAATAAAAACAGGTAGAAAAAAACTATTGTTGTTTCTCAAAATTCAACACAGATCTTTTATCAAAATTACTACATTTGAAGCCTTATAAGACCTCACAATCTACATGAAATACTTTTACTTTTTACTCTTTAAGTACATTTTCAAATGGGTACTTTTATACTTTTATTTCAGTAGATTTTTTTGTCATATGATACTTTTACTTGAGTATTTTTTTGCTCCGGTATCTGAGTACTTCTTCCACCACTTATAGAGTGAGAGAGGAAACAGACTGTACCATCTTAAAATCACAATACTGTCCATATGTTATTATAGGGGTCAAAAGTCACAGCTGTGATAAGTGTGGGAAGTCGTTTGCCAGAAAAGATATGCTTAAGGAGCACCTGAGGGTCCACGATGACATCAGAGACTACCTGTGTGCAGAGTGTGGCAAAGGTAATCTCACAGCACTGATTCTAGGGCTGCGACTAACAGTGATTTTTGCAAGATGTCTGTGTAATCCCTCAGTCGTCCAGGTATGATCCATTGTAGGCCTGTCACAATAACTAATTTTGAAGCACGATTTATCACTACAGAGACATGCTGCGATAAATGATAATATTGAAACGACTGACGCAATAACAATAATGCAAGATAATCCTTGTAAACCATTTTTAAATAGACAGTATCATTAAAAGGCCTGAGTTGGAACAAATAAATAGCAGAATGAACCAATAATTAGCCATAGAAGTCACTTATTTAAAGTTTTACAGCTCAAATATAATTGAGTTAAAACAAAAATACCCCATATCTTCCCGTTTTAACAAAGAAATTGTAAACATGATACACTTTGAGCCCCAAAATATATTGTTCCATCTTTCGTATATTGAACGATATGTCGATATAGTCATTATTGTCACAGGCCTAATCAATTGCAAAAGAAAAAGTTTTGTACAAAAGTTTTAGATGAAGACGTTTCACCGCTCAACCAAGCGGCTTCTTCAGTTCTGGTTAGACTGTATACAAATAGGTGTGTTAATTTCAGTGTAGTTGGCTCCTCCCTTCAGATAGATATAAGGCAGTGTCCAGCAGCATCTGATCAGAACTGAACAAGCGGCTTGGATGAGCAGCAAAAAAATTTTGTCCAGCTGATAGAATTTAATGTTTCTTTTGCTAATGATTTTTGCAGTGAACTAGTCAACAGCTATTTTTACAATTAGTCGACCTGTCAGACTGTTATTTCCATTGTACATTGAGTTTTTTAAAATACATTTTTTTTAACCAAGTAAAGGTTGCAATACGATTACTGAAGGCTTCTAGAGTATTTACAAATAAAGTAGATTGTTGGTCAGAAATAGTTGTTGTTTTGATTTAAGAATGCCACTGTCTTTAGTATAAACGGTATGCTGGTATGTGTTTTAGGGTCTGTATAGTCCAGTTAACAATTACCATGATTTAAAAAGTCAATTAGTCACAATAATGTCATTGCCGCCCTGCTTGATCGGTTTATTTCACACCTAACCTGTGTATGTTATGAGCTGCATCTTATTTGATTGTTTTAAGGTATGAAGACTAAACATGCTCTGAGACATCACATGAAGCTGCACAAAGGCATCAAAGAGTACGAGTGTAAAGAGTGTAACCGCAAGTTTGCTCAGAAAGTCAACATGCTGAAACACTACAAGAGGCACACGGGTAAGAGTCTGACTAATGCGTCTTTACTGTAAATACATCAAACTCCACAGGCTTTGTCAGGCCAATTAACTTGCCTGACCTGCCAGTCCCTCCTACGTTCAGTTCGAATGCATAAAGGTCAAACCACTGTCTTCATTTGGGATGGTTCAATCACATCCGCTCATTTGTAGCATGTGTCTCAAATGGGGAAGACATCTCTGGAAAATTCTTGTATCATTCAGAACAAAATGTATACATTTTTTAACCTCAGATATGTGAGAGTTTAGTGTTCAATTGTTGATTCTTCAAAAATCCATGTTGTTTCTCAATCCTTTGCTTTACTTTTTATTTTTTCCTTTTTATGGACTCAAACAGACCATGTGTCTCTCTGATTGGTTAATCTGCCTGTCAATCACGCCCTCTGAAACCGGGGAGATAGGATACAGTTCCAGCCCACACGTCTTTGTATAGTTTTGTCAAAGCTTGTGGTTTTTGCTCACTAGGCAACCAATTTACCAGGGCATATTATTAAGGCCCTAAGTCCAAACTGCCCCCAGCCCCTTGGTTTGCAGGCTCTTATGCTTAAGCTGAGGGAGTGAGAGAGGGCATCACAGTAGCCTTAGACACCCGAGTCATGTGACTAGACCTGTTTGTTATTGTTCTTTTATGTTTCCTTTAGGCATAAAAGACTTCATGTGTGAACTGTGTGGGAAAACCTTTAGTGAGAGGACGACTCTAGAGACACATAAACTCATTCATACAGGTGAGCTAAATGGTACAGACATAAACACTGGTGGTTTGTGCAGAGGATTTATTTGTTTGTTTATTCTGATGTAGTGGGTAAAACTTGGACCTGTCCAACATGTGATAAAAAGTATCTGACCGAGTACATGCTGCAGAAGCATGTGCACCTGACCCACGAGAAGGTGGAGGCGCAGTCATGTGACTTATGTGGGACAAAGGTGTCCACCCGCGCCTCAATGAACAGACACCTGCGCCGCAAACACCCCGAGGTGAGGCTCAGAACTGTGGTAATGTTAAAGCACATTTAAAGATACAGAAATGACTGCTTGTGTTATGTTCAGTTGGTCTCTATGAGAATGGATGAATTTGATGATCTCCAGGAACCTTCAACAATCAATGAGTCCTCAATCAGCATTGTGCAGGTAAAAAATGTCACTACTTTAGGTCTTGTAATTAAATAGACACATATTATGAATATTTTTCACTACTATTCATCTCTGTAGCCCACTCTTACTCTGGAAAAGGACACTTTGTCTCAGACAAGACCTGGACGACCGCCTCGCAGCACCAAGAAGAAGCAAAGAGCTCAAGCCGATCCAGAACTGTCCGACACAGACGACTTTGTGGATTTCACTGCTACAAAACAAGAGTCCATGCCTGAGTTTAGAACAGTCATCGTTGGTGAGGAGACGGAGACCAGCTCCGCGGTGCAGAGCATTCAACAGGTACAGGTGTAAAACTAAAAAGTCACTCTGCTGTTTATAAAATACTAGATTAATAACATTGATTTTACCACATAAATGACTAATAAAGCACTTTATTTATATGAGCAGAAAGTAAAGTATGAACTACAGTCATTTTTCTCTTTTTCAGGTCGTGGTCCTGGCTGACCCCAATGTGACTGCTGCTCCGTCCTCTAACAGCTCAGTGGGGCTGACAAACATAACTGTCACTCCCATCACCAGCACGCCCCCAGCACAGTTCACCAGCCTTCAGCCTGTGGCTGTGGGTCACCTAGACAACCCCATCCTCACTGTGACCTTTGACACAGTGAGCGGCTCTGCCATGCTTCACAACCGCCCGCCGGATCTGGTTCCAGAGACAGTGGGCCCCACAGCAGCCCCTCAGTCTGTGGCCCACTTCATTAACCTCACCACTCTGGTCAATCCGATGAGCCATTCACTGGAGCCCCCCACTCTGGCCTGGAGACCTGTCCCACCAGCAGAGGGCAGCACTGTCACGGCAGGGGCAGAGGCTTCTGTGGAAAACCAGGACAATCAGAACCCGGAGCTGGGACAGTCTGCACAGAGCCAGTCTCCTGCTACACAACCAAGTGGCTCATCTCAGCCAATGTTTAGCTACTTAAAACCTGAGGCGCTGGACGCTTCTCATCACATTACATAGTCTCTGTTTTAGATTTGTATTCACTGTAGAGCTAAACAGAAGTCACACAGATGCCTCTCCATTGGACTAAAGGAAACTGTTTTTGGTTTGTTTTTGTTTTTTTTTTTATAATGGCACTTGCTGACAAAATGTAGCGAGATTTTTATTTTCTCACACATCAAAACCAAAGCATTTGATAGATTTGGGAATGCCTTCTGTCTAAGCCTTTAAAACTGCATGGCTGTAATATCTATTGATTACCCATCTGTTAATCATCTGTCAGTCAAATCTGACTCTGGTTACATCATTTGAAATGAGTTGTAGTATCATTTGAATAATTATTTTTGACTGTTGTATTTTACATTTTCTTCTGCCTTGGAAACATACTGAAAACCTTTTGTACTTAAATGGTAATTTCTTTTATTTTGTTGTTGTGTTCTATATCAGTAGCATATGTACTGACCTTTTGGTTATAGCTTAGTCATGTTATCATAATCACTTAAGTTTTAAATTACTAGTGAAGAGAACCTGATAGTGATAATAACTTTTGAAGATAGACACACTAGAGGGCGTCATTGAGTCGTACCATTGTAGAAACACATGGAAACAACTATTGCAGTTTGAGTACCCAATATATACAGCGTTTTGGTTGCAAAGATAAGCTTGTAATACATCACTGGCAGAGGTGGTAGAGAAGTCAAAAAGTTTACCGTATTTTCCGGAGTATAAGTCGCACCAGCCAAAAAATGCACAATAATGAAGAAAAAAACATATACTCAGATGCAATTTCTATGTGAAATATAAGTCGCACCCCCAGCCAAACTATGAAAAAAAGTGCGACTTATAGTCCAGAAAATACAGTACTCAAGTAAGACCACCCTTACTTCAAAATAATATTACTCAGGTAGAAGTACAAAGTAGTGCTCCAGGAAAATGGTATTTGAAGAAACTACTTCAACTGTGTAGATGTAACATCTGGTTTAGAATTTGAAAGGGACCTAATTGGAAGGATAAAACCTTTAATAATGCACAAGATTTCTTATTGGGAAAGGATAGAAAAATATTTGAAAAAGTTCTGTAAGTATCTGAAGTAGAAGAGCAATATTCCAAACCAAATATGATTCAAGTAGGAGTAAGAGTATGCAGCATGAAAACTACTCTGAGAAGTACAATTTATTTAAGTTACTCAGGTAAACCTAATTAAGTACTACCCACCGCTGGCACATGAAAACTAGAGGACTAGACTTCACTAATCACAAAAGCATTGCTGTATTTCTTGTTAGAGCTGTTTCCCACATCACATTTACACTTCACTCAGATCTGTAATATTATGTTAAAAGGCTCATTCACACATCCTCCCTAGTTTCACCTTGATTGTACTGCATATGGTAATGGTTGTATTTTCTGTCTGTTGCCACTGAGAGAGGGGTGTGGAACAGTGACCCAACCCACCCAGGAGAGATGTTTTTTTTTTTTTTTGCCAAAAATACCTTAAAAACATACATTCATTCTTATTGTGAGCGGTTTAGACTCTCCACGCACAAATATGACCTGTAACTTGGCATGATGGCGTCACCTGCCTGCCTCTATATAATAATAATGTTTATTTATATAGCACCTTCAGAAAACAGAGTTTACAAAGTGCTTCACAAAAAAAAAAAAAAAAAACCACACACACACACACACACACACACACACATACACACATTAAGGATGTCGGTATGTTTAATGCTATATTGTGGAACATTCCAGGAAAAACAATATAATCTCCATGGAGAATGATGGAGAATGTTTTTTTTTTATACTTAACCTTAACCTAATATTTACTTTTATTTACTTTTGCATGGTCTTCAAAAGTGTACTTGGAGTAGTTGTTTGGATGACTTCTACTTGAGAT
>KN481882.1:102260-147851 GCA_000787095.1 Periophthalmodon schlosseri | reverse complement strand
AGTTCATGTAAAGACTCACCATGTAGTGCAGGTCATCGAAGCCGTTGAGCAGCAGTTTGCTCTCGTACTGGGGCAGCCCCACGTGCTCCAACCAGTCTCCCACCGGCTGCTCCAGGAGGCGGCCTGCACCTGTGGACAAGGGGAAGCGCTTGAGCAGAGAAAAGCCTTTGAGCCGATAACAGCGGCACTCGGACGACGAGATGTGGCATTGCCACATCATCCTCGGCCAACACAGCCGAGCACAGGCTTTCCCACATCTTCCTCGGCCAACACAGCCGAGCACAGCAGAGCGGCAGGGCAGACAGGGTGACAGAGGGGGGCAGCACCCGTGAGACAGCGGGGGCTGTGCGGAGGCTCCCACGGGTCCAAACTCAAACACAGGAGAATACACGTTGTCTGCAGCTAACACATTATACAGTCAGTTTGAAACATAACTCTGAACAACTTTAAACTTTACTAAACTGTATAAGTCCAAGTGTAGACATAGGATCACACACAAACAGCTGTCAACAGATGTATCCTGTAGTACTGAGGCCGAGCACCATTCACAAGATAAGATTTAAGTAAAGCACTTCTTTAGACAACAACTTGATCAACATAACTGCATCACATGTCACTGCAGCACACATAAGTCATTTTTCAGATCTGATTTGTTGTCGCAAAATTCCAAGTCTTTTCTGTTGATATCGTTTAGGTAAAACAATAATCCATGTGTGTCTTCAATCAGGAAATTCCACAAGAGTTCAAGAAGTAACTAGTCCTTAAAACAGATTCCTCTAGAGCTCATGCAGTGTTCCTCTTTTTATCCCACGTCCTCCCAGGTTCAGCACGGGTCCAAAATCAACTGTCCAGCCACTCCTTCAGAAAAACACAGGCTCACAGCAGCAGGGATGCAGTAGTGCCCTTCTATTGTCCTGACTGCTCATAATTCTGCTGCCTGCAACCCCCTCTCCTCTCTCCCTCCCCCTCTCCCTTTCTCTCGTCTCTCTCTTTCTCACCCCCTCTCCTCTCACTCCTTTCTCTCTCCTCCCTCTATAACCCTCCCCCTCCTATCTCACTCCCTCCTCTCCTCTGCCTCCCTCTCTCCCTCCCCACACACAAGCAGTTTTATTTCTCCCTCCGCCTCCCTGTGGCACTGCAGGTGGCTGCTCCTCTGGCTTTACGTCACATACTAATGTCATGAGTATGTAAATGCATTTTAACTTCGTCTTCATCTTTGACTCTCACTTTAACGTGTAATCTATAACAGATCGTGACAGTCCAATCATGACTGAAAACATTTAGAAAATTCATCTTAATGGTAAAATTTATGCTAGACCAAAACAACTGCTAAAAATTGCAGTGGTCTCATCTTTCCTGAAGCTACAAAGTCAGGCGAGCTTATCCCCAGACATACATTGCAGTAAATATTTAAACAGCCCGCTTCATTGCAGAATATAACAACCAGAGCACTTGCACAAAATACCACCAAGTCTACTGCAATGCTTCAGTAAATACACAAGCAGTCTAAGCAAAGGCTATATTAAAAGTGAAAGGAATGAAAAATCGAGATAATGGAAGTTATTGTTCAGCGCATATAGAGCCCAAATATATCAAGCCTGCCCAATAACATCCGTTCCTAGGATAGAAATTAAGACCAGACAATGAAGCGTTATACCCCTATACTTCTGGATATTAAAAGATATACCAATTTGCTAACACTAACTACTAACCAACTAGTCACTGTTATATTGCAGTACTCTACATTTCACCCATTCTCACTTACAAGCACTAACTAATTCATGCACTACCACAAGCACTGCAGGCAAAGCAGGAACATAGACTGAATGATTTGAATGAAAAATGTGCCTAATTGCAATTTTTTAGACTTGATTAGGTGTGTTGGACTCACAGTGCATCTTTTAATTACATCCAAGAACATGTACATTTGAGAAACACTGGAATATTAATTGCTAAACTAATACCAGATTCACTTGAAAGTACATTTTAATATTTTGTCGTGTGAAGGCAATTATACTATATTTCAAACGGCAATTTTCCATCATTCATTAATCATTCAGCCCGTTAAAGGTGCACTATGTAACTTTTCTGGTGAAGGATCTGCAATCGGCTTGTCTCCATGGAAATGCTATTGCTTTGCCTGAAATTTCCCCCAGTATGGCATTAACTTCTATCCATGGAGACGCCACCCGGGCAATTTGAGGATACATGGTTTTCAAGGTATTTTTGAGCAATAAAAACACCAGGATAGATAAGTGCAACGCTACACTGTGGAACATTCCAGGAAATGCAATTATAGACAAGCAGGTGACAGACCCTCCACCAGAACAGTTCCATTGTGCACCTTTAATGTTTTAATTGACTCAGTGTCTTAATACTACTTCTGCCAAATACTACAAAGTCATAATAATGGCAGCAGAGGGACTGTACTGTACCTGGGGAGGCGTACTGCTGATCTCTTGAAAAATCAATGCCTGCACCAATCAGTGTCATGATCTTCTCGATCTGTGGGGAGACAGAGGGGGGTTAGAGAGTGGCACTTACACGTCCTGGGACAACCTCCACCATTCACAAGAAAACGCCCAGAAAACTCAAGAAACCGCAATGCATATGGTTTCACACTCTTACAAAAAGGTCGATATCATGCCAGAGAAATGTGTTATTATGTTTGCAAACCGATGTCCTCAATAGAATAAGCAACTTGCTTAAATAATACACCCAAATTACATGGAGCAGTTTAAATATCACACTGGTAACCCAAGTTATTAGTACAATATTATACGAAATATACAGCTGCTTTCACTTCATTTCACTGTGTTTTATTTACCCAAATATTTGCATGCAGACTAAGAGGTGATGATTTTATTGCATTCAGATGCGTTGTGAAAATGAAAAAGCAGTTCCAATTTTAAACTTGTCAGGTCTTTTATGCAGTGATGTTAGGACTGCAGCAATTTCCATAATGTGATTGACAGTGGAGGTGTTGTACTTGTCATCTACTGTCAATAAAAGACTTTGGCAATATGCAACGTCATTCTGCAAAGTCATTTTGGCAGATTGGACAATGTACAATAAAACCTGAGCTTTTTACCCACGATCAGTGTTAGATGGTGAAAAATAGGTTTAAAAGGTGCACTATGTAACTTTTCTGTCTCTATGGATATGTTCTAGCCATGCCTGGACTGTTCCACTGTATGGCATTGAACGTATCTACGTCCATGAAGACGAGCAGGTGAACAAGGCCGAGTTACAGTCAGATCTGTGGAGTGGCGAACCCGAACGCCTCCACTTGAATAAATGCAGGATAGATATGTTTAATGCTATACTGTGCAAAGCAGTAGGCCTGTCTTGTCATGATTATTATACCAACTTATCGTTCAATATATACTAGCTGAAACAATAGTTTTTGTGGATCAATATTTACCGTGTGCACTTTTTCTTTGTACTAGTGAAGAACTTTTTGGTATTTTTCTGTACTATGATAAAATATGAGCTGTGGAGGGTTGAATAAGTAACTACTAAAGTGTCTCATTCTGCCATTTCTTTATTGCAGCTCATGTTTTTTGAATATTTTTGGGGATAATCTTGTCTTAGGGTTATTGTATTAGTGGCATACATTTGTTTAAATATGATCGTTTATTGTCTATATTTTCTTCACCAATATATCGCACTTCAAAATTTCATATCCTGACAGGCCTGCAAAGCAGTAACATCTCCATGGAGACAAGCAGGTGGCAACCCGACCATCAGAAAAGTTACATAGTGCCCCTCTGATATTCACTCAGAAAATTTGTTTTGTATGATACCAACAAAATGTCTTAAACGTCCACCACAGAAACATTACCTTCAGAATGAAAATCCTTAAGGAGAAATGAATAATCTTTGCCTAGATTATGTCATTTCAAAACAGCTGAGAAGAATACCTCCCACCGACCCAAATGCCCCAAGAGGAGAAGAATTAACCCCAAAAGATTTAGGAGAATACAGGGCTCTTACAGTGTCAACAGAATCAGGACTCTCTGGTTGTGTGGTGAGTGGTGCAGTCTGTGTCTGCAGAGAGAGAATCTTTACGTTTATGTGGGATAGAAACGGCAAACAGAAGTCAAAATGATGTAACGATCACTAAGTTACCTTACTAAGAACCACAATAATAACAATAATTATCTAATGCTATGAGTAACATTAAACTGTTTATTATGTAAGACAGAAAACTAGACAAAGAGACTACAAGGGCTTATTCTGAATGATGTCTATAATATGGACACCGTATTTACCATCTCAAAACATGCACAGGTCTCAATCACAAACAGTGTCTGGTGGTGAGACATTTGATTCCTTCCTTCATTTTTCTCTTCTCTTATTCAATATCAACAAACTTAATGTCCTCTTTCATAACATCCAGAGACTTCCCCTAAGGCTCCTGTCTGGGACCTCAGCACCTTTTACTGATAGTTTGTACAAATGAGAATCTTCAATACATCTCTATTTTAAAACTTAGACTATCAAGAGATCAAAGAGTTATCAAATATTGTATATGCCCAAGACCATGAATAATGGTTTTCATTGTTGTTAGTGAAAGGTGTCCTTGGGTGTCCAAGCATCAGCAACCAAGCATTTTACAGAAAAGCAATTTGAACAAAGATCTTGCGTACTATAGTTACCAGATTGAAACTTCATTCACTGTCATTGCACTGGAGAGTACATAGGAGACAACAGAGGCTGCAGAATTGTATGAATTGAAGTATGTTTAAACATCTGTTCTTGCCTGGGATCCAGAATACACACTTCAATACTTTACGAAGATGTGAGTCTGGACACCAGTGAACCTCCCCGTTTTCAAATGGGTGTGACTGAAGGTGGATGACAGTGAACCTCCCCGTTTTCAAATGGGTGTGACTGACAGGTGGATGAGCCAATCAGGGACACGCATGGTTCATCCGTATCAGAAAAAATAAAGGAAAAAAACTGAAAAGCATTGTGGATTTCTGCAGAATCAACGAGCGAAGCACTAAACTCTGTTAATCTGAGGTGAGATAAATTTGATTTTATTTGTAAATCATAGGTGACCAATGAGCTCCTTCATTTCACATGTGTCATTGAAAAAAAACAAACTGATTGCACGATCACATTTGACTGGGCTTGAGAGGCACCGGAGGGCGCGAGGACCAGACTGATATCAATCTGTATAAAAAATACAAAGAGATATCAGTCTGGACGTGCCAGGCAACATCTGATCATGACAGATATCAAGCATAGTGGCACTTTAGAAGTATTATAGATCCATGTAATATTCCAGCTAGTTTTCTGCACTTTTTCACAATTCTAAAAGAAAATAATATATAGTATCAGATGCAAATGAGATTCAAAGCAGCAGCTGCAATTTAGTGAGAAAGCTAGAAAACTGTGTCCTTATCACAAAGACTCGAACCGTAGCCCAGTAGTTCCCTTAAGGTAAAATACAGCAGTACTTCACGGTCCAGCGGTAAACCAATAATGAGGATTAAAAACAAGTGGCGAAAATGGAGTTTGTTTTTGTGCTTGGCGAGAGAGTCAATACAGACAGGCCTGGGATGAAAAGTAGTGCATTGTGGGAGACAAACAAAGAGAAGGGGCAAGAGTCACTGAAGAGGTGCAGGTCAACAGCCGGAGAGCGAGCAGTGACCAGAGAGTGTTAGAAAGAATCAATGTAGTTGTTGTTACTATAAGATCAACAACAAGATGGCAACTCTGCAACATAAGCGATGACTATGCATTTTTAATACTTATGGACAATTTAACTTTATATTTGAATGCTTGGATTAGTTGTTACTGCTGGCACAAGGTAAAATTAAAAACTTAGCAGCTTCTCAGCAAAATGCTTTGGGTGAATGAAATTTACGCTACATAATCAGCTTAGTTTAGTGAGGGGGTATTGGCATTTTAAACAGACAAGGGCACTTCCTGGTTTGAATTTATAAGTAGTTGGATTCTATGTTTTTCAGAACAATACATTCTCAACAAATTATAAGGAGATGTTATTGCTGTGCCTGGAATGTTCCACAGTATGGCATTAAACTTATCTTGCAGTTATTCAATTGTAGGTTTTTACCAAACAGGGTCGCTTCTCCACAGATCTGACCCTGCTTTTATTCATGTTTAATACTGTAGAACATTCCACGCAACGCAATGCAAGAACATCCCCAAAACATCAACCAGAAAAGTTACCTAGTGCACCTTTAAATATGAATGGATTAAATAAAGTCAACTACTTCAAGTTTGTTTTTGAGTTTTTTTGTTAAAACTTCAACAAAGTCAATTTAGTACTATATAATGTTTTTTTTTTTCTTTTGAGACATACAAAACAAAACATTGCATTTTTTTCTATAGCCCCAATAACAACAAGTCTACTCTGAGTTTAAAAGGGGGACAATTATTTTATTCAGGATTCTGGGCAGAGAAAAAACATTGTGGGCGAGAGAAAAGACATCTGCCAGTTCTTGTTGTGTGTGAAATAAAAGCCGCTGCAGAGAGAGTGTGCCCGAGCCCTGTGCCCCCAAATCAACGCGCTGGCACCGCCACAAGAGCGCCATGACAACAGTCCACCATTCAACAGCAGCATCACAGGGACCCAATGCACTGGCTATAGAGAGAGAGGCAGCCAAGTCCTCGATGCCACCCTGCCAGGGACAAAGCACTGTCAGCACCAGCCAGAAATATAACAACATGAAACGAGCTTAAAACTAAATATATATGTTATCTTTACCAAAACGTTCTACATTGTCAATAAAAACAAGTTTGGGGAAAGGATGGGTAATGCAAAAATAAAAACTAAAAAACTACCTCTCAATATGTGTTGGCATATGTAACAATTAGATGAGCATAAGCTGTATTTGCAATCCATTAGAAATGTGCTAAAATGTGGGTGTGAATGTCTTGAGTTGAGTTTCAAGTATCGCACAAGTGAATAACCTGTGAATTAAACAAAACGATCCATCTATACGGTTGTCATAAAAAATAATACCAAGATTAATCACAATTGAATCAAAATTGGTATTTGAATGGACACAATTCATTCAAGTACCATCATTTTCTCCACAAACATCAAAATATCCTGTTCAAACTTGTACAAACATGTCCAGAGATGTGTTTCCTGTATTAGTTAGTCAGGTCATGTTTCAGTCATTTTGTCTTCTAGTAGATAACGTTTAAAATGTAAACTTTGAACACAATCTTATTATTAAAACATAAATTGCAAATGTAATCGCAATGCATGTCAGGAAAATCACAATTACTGGTAGGTTTTTTCCAGATCGTTCAGTCCCAATTGATACTGAAACTAGTACTGAAAATGGATACTTGTATAACAACATAACTATCTATAACAACTTCCGACATAGTGAACAAAAACAAGTCAGAAAGTATTATTAAGAAGCATGCCGCTCTCTCGCTCTCTCTCAATTGCTCTCTCGCACTCTCTCACATGCTCTCTTGGTTTCTGTCTCTTGCCCTCTCTCTCTCTTGCCCTCTCTCCCTCGCTCTTGCTCTCTTTCTAGCTCTCGCTCTTGTTCTCTCTCTCTCTCTCTTTGCCTTCTCCTCTCTCTCTCTCGCTCTCTCTCACCCTTTCTCCTTCTCTCTTGCCCCCTCTCTTGCTCTCTTTCTAGCTCTCGCTCTTGTTCTCTCTCTCTCTCTCTCTTGCCTTCTCTCTCTCTCTCTCGCTCTCTCTCACCCTTTCTCCTTCTCTCTTGCCCCCTCTCTTGCTCTCTTTCTAGCTCTCGCTCTTGTTCTCTCTCTCTCTCTCTCACCCTCTCTCCTTCTCTCTTGCCCCCTCTCTTGCCTGCTCTCTTTCTAGCTCTCGCTCTTGTTCTCTCTCTCTCTCTCTCTCTCTCGCGCGCGCTCACTCTCTCTCTCTTTTGCTCTCTCTCTCGCTCTCTGCCCCATGCGGTTCTGTCCTGCTGTGGTGGAGAAAAGGCTGCCGCTGCCATCGAGATAAATACAAAGACCAAGTTTGGTTTGATCTGTTGGAGCGATATTGTGTCCTCTCAGTCTTCCAGCTAAAAGAGATTAGAATAAAGGCAATACAAAGAAGCAAGTGATGTTTCATGCTGAGTTTAAAAGGAAAAATACATGTACTTAACAACTTGGAGCTAGTTACTCTCTTCACTTCAACTTCAGAATTACATGTAAACAGCAAAATCATCCAATTTGTTCCTGGTCATGGTCCCTCTGGTTACTCACATCAGATTTTGTGATTTGCATGCCATTTAAATCGTCTTGAATGTCCAGAAAACAGATAACAAAACCTAACTAAAAAGATAGGTCTAAACTAAAACTAAACAAAGACCAAGACTAACCAGGAACTAAACCAGGTCCAAGACTGATTCCAAAACAGCAAACATCGTCTGTAAGCACTAGCAGATAAAACCACCGCATTAGATTAAATTCTATGAAGACTAAAACGCTTACTGCGGAAATATCCAATCAGAGAAAATGCGAGATATTTCTTTTGTTACTTGATTCATTTATGAAAGGTGGACAAGATTAACGAGCTTGCCGACTGTAGGAGAATCAATACTTACAAAAGCTGGCTTCATACCGCAGCTGTGGCCAAGTGCAAATTGAAAATAAAGTTTAAAGTGTAGTACAGTTCTTAGCAGTCTGCCTCTCCTCTGTCTCCTCTATGTTGTCATCTTCTGTCTGATCCCCAGCACCAACACCAGCGGCCCATATTAGCATAGCGCTTTTTACACTCCAGCTAGCACACCCCACACACAGAGCAACTTAAATAGAGGGATGCATAGGCCAAGACCTCATGCAAGTCAAATGTACTCAAGGCTAGAGTAGTCTATGCAGGAGCTGGGAGGAGAGACAGAAGCAGTAGAGGAGTGTGAGAACTTGCAGAAAAGAAGAACGATAGATTTTTTTTTCTTCTTCTTACAGTGCACTAGATTGGGGTTTAGTCCCTGCACCCTTTTGCCAAGCGCTGTCACAACTCAGCAAAGTGTTTCTAATTGAGTAGCCGTGAACAATATGGCTGGCTTCCTTGGGTTTTCCCTCCATTGCTAGTCTAATCACAATTCCCCCGTTACATTAAGTGCATTGAAGTAGAGGAGGGAGATATATGAAAAATGGATAGTGTAAATTGTTGTTTATTTGGAGATATGCATAATTACAATGGCTGCAAAATGTGTTGACTGAAAATAAAACACCAGAAACCACAGAGTAATTTTCCAAACAAGAGTATACAGCAGTATTCTTGCACTTTTGTAGTTAATTTTACGGTTCATTCACATTTGTGTGATATTTAAAGGGCTCATATTAGGCTGTTTTCTGATCTATGTTATAATGTTGTTTCCTCGTCACAAACAGACCTGGAGTTGTGTTTTGTTTCATTCACATGTTTAACACAGACCCTGCATATTTAGGCTGAGTTCTTCTCTCAAACAGAAAACACTGTTCCACCTTGTGTGTCATGTGGGAAAACACTGTTCCACCTTGTGATGTCATGTGGTAATACAGGAAGTGCTCCACTGTGTTTTTAAACTCCATACACCTTCAATATTTTGCATCATTTCAGCCCTGGAATTGCCCGTCTCTACTGAACTAAAGGTAAACAATAGCTGTTAACTTGAAAACTATCGCTGCATGACATCACAAGGTGGAACAGAGCATTTTGAGCTTTGGAGATGTAGACAGAATAATAATAAAGGGTTACTCAAACATGTGTGAATGAAACAAAACTCAACTCCAAGTATGTTTTTGAGGAGGTAACAACATTAGAACATGGCTTAAAGCTCAAAAGAACTACATTTCGCATAATAATATAAGACCGTTAAACCATTTATAGGCACATTTTACAACTAATGAATTACTATTGACCAATTTATTTTTGTTTTATTAATATTGCCCACCCCTACATTAAAGTTAAAATATGTATCCAATTATTACATGTTTTTATGCAATTATTTTTAAATTATAATTCATTACATTAATAAGTAAATATCTGGCTACTGTATTCATACCTTACCTATCAAACGGCGTATGTTTTGAAAAAAAGTAAGATTTGATCATTTAATTCCTAATTTCTGTTTTTAATATGCATATTGGACAAAGTTTTTCTTTTCACATTTCACTGCAACATAAGTAATATTATGTTGCACAGGAGGGCAGAGGAGTTACAATAGGGCAAAAGACCAACCCCAGCACTGAAAGCAGACTTCACTTTACTCCAACTTCATTAAAGAGAGTGCACTCTAGGTTTCAGCCAATCAAACTTTAACTACTGTTCCCTCACGGCTCTCATTTACCATTCACTTTAGCAGCAGTGGAGTGAATATTTCCATTTCAACTCAACGCTCAACACAGCCTTATTTATTCTCTGAAGAATCAAGTCTCTAGGACTGGGGTTCTCAAACTCCAAGTACTACTTCTCCAAGTACTACTTCTTTCTTTCTGCTTTCCAAGGACTACCGGGACAAGACCAAAATTAAATCCAAACTCTAGCAAGTCTGAGACAGGACAACATTTGTGATAAACCAAGATTAAATGAAGACTGTGTGTAAACCAGATCTAAACCAGGTCAAGCTGCTACAATGCAAAACAAATGTATTAATAACAAAGATAATTCCTTGGATTTATATAGTGGCTTTCAAGAAACTTCAAGTGCTTTACACTGTATTATTCCTTCACTCAACACTATTATAGCCACATCTGCCCTGGGTTAGACTGATGGAAGCGGCTGCCAAGCTGTGCTATCGGCTTTACTAAACTATGCAAGGTGGATAAAGTGTCTTGCCCAAGGACACACTGCATCATTATAACGAATTAAAAAATAAAGACAACATTGAAAATATTGACTACCGCAATTACAGAACCACTGCTCACGGCTAAAGTGCATTGCTTTCGGCTGTGTGGCAGTTGCTCAGTAAATGACACCTACTGGGAGAAAGTACTCATAAATAACTTAAATGGTGGTGCTGTACAAAACCTACTTTCCAAATAAGCCTTGGAGAACTTAACAGTGGTTGAGGTAGCCAGAATGAGTCAATATCACACTAGTTTAGCTCTAAAATGTGAAAATCCAAAAGTGAAATAAACAGGTTTGTTAAGACCTACCAATGCTTTCTTGTTGCTGGATTAGGGAAGCAAGTAACAAGCAAATCAACAAAAATATCAATTTACGGTACACAGTTGAGGTCATAAGATTATAAATACTACAATACTAATACATGAATAATAAATGAAGCCCCCCATCTCAGGTTTAAATGACCATCTTTTCTTTTATAAAGCTACAATGTGCAGCATTTTGGACACCGTCTTCTTTGTAAAATAGGCTACAGAGGTGCATTAGGTAGAGGTGTCAAGATGAATCCCTTATTGTGTTTATAGAGGTCACAAAATAATCATGTAACAAAAATTAATCGTAGGAATTTTAGGAGCAAAAATAAGTTTCTTTTCAGTCTGAACTTAAAGCAAACCTAGTCCTGTCATGATAATTACTATATCGACTTATCGTTCAATATATGAAAGTTGGAACTACATTTTTTGGGGGTCAATATTTATCATGTGTACATTTTCTTTGGGAAATTTGTGGTTATTTTTTGGCTATACAATAAGATTTAAGCTGTAAAAGGTTGAATTAATAACTATGGCTCATTACACTTGCAAACTAAGTACTAAAGTGTTTCATTCTGTTATTTATTTATTGCAGCTCATGGCTTTTAACAGTGTTGTACATTTAGAATAGTTGTTGTGGTTTAATTCTGCTCTTGGGCTACAGTGTCAGTGGAATAAATTAGTTTCAATATTATAATTTATCGTCTATATATACTTCAGCAATATGTCGAACTTCAAAATGTGTTATCGTGACAGGCCTAAGTAAACCTAATGTAAAGTGATTTTTATTTAGCCGTTTTTGTCACATTCACTTCTTTATCTGGTTGGATTTCATAACGCTAGTCAATGTGAATGAAAGTGATTTTGTTCTTAATTCACCGTTGTTTCTGTCCACAATGAATTAAAACGGTTTTAATTCATTTGTTCTCACAATAATTGTAATACTAACATTTACTACATACTGTAACACTGTAAACATTAGTGGAATGGGCAAAGATTTTGTAGCTATAGTGAAATCCAAATGTCTAGAATATGGCACCGTTCCTGTTAGGATGCGCCAGACTGAACAGTAGTTAAAATGGCTCATCTTCTTCAGAGCCTTATGTTGTCGTCTGGAGCTTCAGAGAGCTCCAGACAATAGCTAAATCTCCCATTTGTTTGCTCTTCCCAAATACCAAACGAGCTTCATCTGCTCTGCCTCTCAATCTTTTCATTTCCATAATCTTTGCTTTTCAATGCTATTCAACTGTTTATCTGCAAGCTAGACAAAACATCAAAGACCATACTGCAATGTTATTCAGCTTTCAATAAGGAAAACCTATAGACTAAATCAATATCATTTTGTGTAAAACTGTAAAAAAAAACAAAAAAAAACAACAACTGAAAAACCTTGAATTTGTAGCATGCAAGAATAACAAGTAGAGAGTAAGTTAATTTAAACAAATTAAACTAGAGAGGACTGCCAGGGCTGTGGAGTGAAAAGTTTTATAGTGCATTTCATCTGGTATACGCAAATGTTTTAATGTGGTATTAGCTATGGATAAGCTGACGCACAACTAACAAATAGGGCTTTGTGAAGGAAACAACACATCATTCCAAAGAGGAATCCAGGACAAGCTTGGCACATACTTTTGAATACACGCTCACATTCTTACAATATATTAGGACAAACTATACACTAGTACCATTACTACTACCCACAGACTGTATAAAGAAGTGGACAAAGGGAGAGTGACGTCACCCATAGTGTACGGTTCCAGACAAATGAAGCTCATCGAGGCTCACAGTTATGGGGCAAATTTGGAGCCGAGTTCCATATTTGGAATTCTGACCACGAGTATCATAGCAACCAAAGAGCCAGTGAGGAGCAAGGCTGTTGCCTTGGATAACACCCCTTCCCGCCCGCACTGCTAGCAGGAAGTGGTAGCAGCACTGTCAATCAAACCTGTTGCGTCCTCGGGGAAAGAAAGCGCCTGATTTGTCTGTTGTTAATGTTCATGTCTTGATTTACGGACACAGTAGCAAAATAAAAATACCAGGATCATGTAGAGCAGGTTAATACAAACATTTTAAGACCAAAATGACGAGTCTGACAGCAGCAGTTAGGGAGACAGGGGCGACATTTTTTCAATAGAAATTGAATTGAAGCCTGAGTTGATGGAGCCGAAAACACACCCATGCTCACTTCCTATTTGGAATGCAATGGCTAGCAGGTCAGCTATGTCCATTTATATTTTTATTATTTATATTTATTTATTTGGAATACCGCTAAAAGCATGGCTGCTTCTACAACTACTATTTATACTACAACGCAAAAATATATCTGCTCCAGTCAAAACATAAGTCAGTTGAATTCAGAATCTTAATCTTGAGTTGAGATTTGATTCTGAGTTTTATATAATTTGATTTTCTCATAAGACGTACATCGTTTGCTATGTTATGTTTCTAATTGGTGTCAAGACATAACAGTATTATTTCAAGCTAATACCATCTACAAGTTGGAAAGTTTGCCTGCACTTGTAAAGCAAAAAAAAATATTAAACAAGTCCAATAATACAGGTCTCAAAACTCCTCAAACTGAGATAAAACATCATGAATTAGCATCATTTAACTGCAGTGTACTTCTACCATTCATGCTAAATGTGCTTATATGTTGACATATACATACCTCGTCCCATTCCGAGGTGAAGGAGGGGGACTTCTCCAGCCTCTTCTTGCCCGTGCTACAGTTCGACACAGACTCACTGCGGTTGGCCAGTCCTCCATCTTCTTCATTCGGGGGTGACACCAGGAGATCCGAGTCCGATTTGGATAGACTCCTGGCCAGCTTTAGATCTCCAGGAGGGCGCGTCCGACAGGCAGCTCCGGAGTCTTTTGGTTCCTTGTTCACAGTGGCGTAAATAGCTTTGGGATCACAGTCTGTCAGGATAGCCGCCATATTGGGACGGTTTGGCGATGATGATGATGAAGGAGATGCTACAGACACTTCCTGGTTGGGTTTTGGAGATTGGCTCTGATTGGTCGATGCCGCACCTGGGATTCTGAATGGCTCCTCTCGGCAATCAAAGACAGGAGATGATCCGTGAAGGAGGCCGGTGAATTGTTCTGGGAATCCTGCTCCCTGGTTTTGGCTTGGGTCTAGACAGAAAAGGAAAGACACAATTATGAGAGAGAGGAGTAGTAACGTTGTGAAAAGTGGACTTCTGACTGAGGGGCAGAGACTTGGAGCAGTGCTAAAACCTCCCACACAAGCGCTGAAACAGACCTGTAATTGTTTCCAACCATGAGGGAGCAGAGAGAAGAGGGAGAGAACAAGAGGATGTATGCTGACTTAAGAAATAACAGAATTCCTAACACAGCTTTGAGTCAGCTGTACGCTTATGTTAGGGTTGTTCACAAGCTAAAGATGTTCAAGTACATTAGAAAATAAGGGCAATAGGACTAAAGATAATAAAAACAAAGCATTGACAAAGACTTAAATCATAATGAACCAATGGTTTATTAAGAATAATTCAGGCTTTGTAACTTAATTAAGGGGTTAAGTAGTCGCTAAGCCTGAATTGTTCTTAATAAACAAACAGAAATACATGGTCAGTTACAAAAGAAGCTTATTCAACTAGTGCTTTCATGGAGTAAGTGATAACAGTGCCAAAAAATGTACAAATGCAAAAGTTTTTTTTTGTTAAAAATTACTAAAATAAAGGCTTTATATAGTATAGTTAGTGTTTTTCCCCACCGAACTCGCATAGAATTAAAATTTGACAGTTCGATATTACTGATCTTCTTTCAAGACAAAAACTAATCCATTAAGAATTTCATATTTTTAAAGCACCACCTTGCCACTATACTAAAATCAATGACCAAAAGTGGTTCCACTTACATCAGCTGTCTTGTCCAAACAACCAGCCTCCTCACTGAATGTTAAGCACACTTAGGACCATTTTCCTTCCCCCCTCCTCAAAAATCACATCCAAACACGCCCATTTTTCATCGCCACCTAATAGACAAAACTACACTGTTCCTAAACTAGCCCTGTACTGCCTAACCTCTTCTTCACTGAGGCAGACTGTTGTTGTTGCCTGTCGCGTGTCACTCAACCTCCTCTGTTTCTCGTTTCTAATTCTAGCCTCGTAATGGCGGCTGTGGAATGGAAATTTGAATCGTCCAATCCTGCGTGCCCCTGATAATTAGGCCTGTGACACATGGGGAGGTGACGTGTGTGTGTGGACTGTCTGAGGGGACTGGGTCAGGGTGTTTGGTGACAAGAATCTAGAACAGGAAACAAGTGGTTGGTAACACCATTTTACTCTTTAAAGTGTTTAAGATAATCAGAAAATTACATGCAAATATGTGAGGGGGAGTTTGGGACATGGTAGTGTGAGCAGAGGTGGGTGGAGTAGCCCAAAATGATATGACTGTAGTGTTGTCACAGTACTAACATTTCAAACTCGATTTCAATACTAAAGGATAGCTCCCGTAATCAATAGCAATTCTGGTACCAAAAGATTTATTTTTTAAAAGCTTTTTTAGACAATATTGTAATTTTCAACACAAAATAATAGTATTTGTTTATTATACCATCATGTGGTAATAAAACTCAACATGACACTGTTCAGGAAAGGTCAAATTTTATCCAGTTATGTGATTTGTTTTGGCTTAAATGAGTTTCGATACTTGTTTTCATATCGATTAGTATCTGATTTTCGATACTTTTGACAACACTAATGTATTGTACTAACAATTTTTTGTTTTGGTATGGCTGTAATTAGATAGACTAATACAAAATTACTAATCATATTCTGGTATTTACAATGAATTAAATGTAGATTAGGCCAAGGTACAGTGGCCCTGAAGGACAAAACGCAGACGTGTATAGTCTGACACACAGTTGGTAGTGTAGATATAAATTGTACTCAAGTAGGGCTATTATATTAGCAGATTAATAAAAAATGTATTCTTTATTTTTATTCTTTAAAGAGTTTAAAATGATAATTATTAAAAATGTGATAAAAATGTCTTGTAAACATGTTAGGGTTCATTTACGAAATGTAAATGTGAGTACCAACGCCCTGTGATCCCGTAAGGAAAGCAGTGGAAAGTGCAGTGTAGGTGTTTGTGTGTGTAATAAGGTGAATGAGTGTATGAGACACATGTACCAGGAGGACATCCAAGCACCCTCCCTCAGTTTGGCACAAGAGCAGCGTCTACGCCCTGTGAATACTCCACCGACCCGCCAGCACTTACACTTATACTGTTAACCCTACGCAGGCTAAAGTAACATAACCTGAGAGATATAAGCAGTATTTGTGAAAAGTAATTAATTCAACACGACCCTAATAATAACAACCTAGGACTCAAAATGTCTAAAACAGAACTGAAATGAGTCAAAACACAATTAAAAATGGTCTGACCAATGTCTTGAATATGACTAAACCAGGACTGAACTAGGAAACCACACAGACTGGACCAGGAGGATTAATCATGGCACCCTTTTAGTATTTGAAGAATTTATTACTTTCGACCATTTGTAGATGTAATCTTTGAAAGTTATATAAACCAGCCCTGAAATAAAAAAGCCCTACATAAAGACTAAAGCAGGCTTTAATAATGACTAAATATATTTAAACAGGCCAGATTAAATCAGAACTTTCTTGAAACTTTTGAGCTCTAATTGCACAGGTATTTGTTAATTATTAGCTCGACGATAAATGCAGTATTGAATTAATTTGTTTCTTAGTCTGTGCTTAAAATTGCAATAATCAGAACCATGTTGTCCAGTCGTTGTCCATTTTGAGCTTTTATCTAGTGTTATTAGAGCCTTCAGGGTGATGTCATCTCATATCTTTGTTATGCGGTCATGTTTGTTTTCGCTAAACTCACCATCAACATAGCCTCTGTGTCAAGTCATGCTCTGCTAGTGGAACAATCTGGTGTTTTTCTAAGTGATATGAAACGTTTAACCATGGGCTGACCAGGCTGAAGGAGTTTGAAGTGTATATTGTATAGAACTCTCTTGAGAAATAACATTGGTTTATGAGTGCCAGTAAAATACCAGTTTGGCAGCATACAGTTTAACAGGTGTGTTCTGTCTTTAGCCGCTATGGACATCTGCTGCACTGCCATTCATTATAGTAATACCAAAGGACATTCATAAGATTAAGAACTGTGGCTATGTAAAGAGACTATAAATGTACTGATAATGCCCATCTTATATGGACATAACATTTGAAATATGTTTTAAATTATATTTATGAAGTCCAAACCCATCAGATCCGCCTCAACATATTATGAGTCGTATAAAGTAGTGGTAGTAGTGACAGTAGTAGTGGCAGTAGTAGTGGTAGTAGTAGTAATAGTGCAACAAGAAGGGCATCTGGCTTAAAATACTGCCAAATCACCAAGACTTCATAATATCTGTGTACTCTATTAACTTTAGATGGACAAACCTATGCAGGAAGACACCATTCATTTGATAATAGCATTATATTCTACACATATGCTGACCTTACACAGATGAGGTGGTGGGGTGCACGTGGGTAACACAAACTAGCCCCAAGAGGAACACGAGAGGAAATGCTCTTTGTCACTGTCATCACTTTCTATGGTTATATTTAGGTCTCCAGTGTTCAGGTGCAGAACATGCTGGTTTAACACAAGAGCTGCCATACTAGTGAAAATCTTATGGTCAGTGGGTAGTGGTCACGTTTAAGTTAATTTGATTATGATAACAATACAAAACCAAATGTTCAATCATGTAAAAAGTGTTACTGAGGCTCCCTTTGCCAACTACAATTGAGATATTTCGTTTGCATAATAGAATTTTGCAGCTATAAAGGTAAACAATAATTATCTTTAGTTTTTATTTATTTATTATGTTTACTGACAAAGAAGAATTTAAATTTAAGACAGTTTTGGGTTGGTCTAATATGATATTTCCTCCATTATTTAACTAGGAAAATCTTATTGAGAGTCACAATCCCTTTAACAGGACAGTCCTAGCCTCAGAGTGGCCCCTATAGTACACATTTTATTGGTAATGGAAACCACCCTTTTTATAACAAATGTATGACTTATCAAGCTATTCCCATAAACCAGGAAATATTATCCACCTTAATAATTTATTAATCCCAATGTCACCAATAGAATATATTTAGAATGATATGGCATCACATGAACACAGGATATTGGTGAAGCATGTCTAACTTCTTACACAATCCTTATGAATTCAAATATGACTACAGCATGTGTCAGCTGAAAGCCATGCATGGTTCACTGGAAGACACGGCATATCCAGCTTTAGCTTGGGATGAGACTGTCCAATAGGAACTCTGCAATCTGATCAAGCATTCTCTTACACATTGGCACAGAGATAAGGTTGCCCACTGGCCAAGCAATGTCAATCAGCCTGGTCTCGATGAGCCAAATCCGCGGTGTAGAAATGCCACTCATGCATTTCGCTGCAGGACTAATCCATGCCATCCAATATCACCCCAAAATTGAAATAAAGTCTGTGTGGTTTTGATATTCATTGCATAGGATTTTATTTTCCTCATCTCAAATGAATACAGTTCAGTTTTCCTTCTCATTCACAGAGCTCCTCCCTGCAGTGCCTGATGCTACTGCACAGTATTATTGCTGGGTGTCAGATGACATCACAACATTATATAGGCCAGTAATATTTAATACAGAGAAGGGCAGCTAAAATTAATATGGCTGAATTACAATTTTTCATTGTTGTAAGACAGAGAGTTCTAGGGTTTAGTCAAAAATATAAACTATCAGGTTCAAAATTTGTGAATTTACCTTTTGCATAGTTCAGGGCAAAATACAATGTAATTAATAGGGAAATCTGGTTCTTGCCCCCCATCTGGGAGCATGACATCATCACATTCTAGAATCTGAAAACCACCAATCCATGAGGACAGTGGGCGCACTCACCTCCTCCTGGCACCCGCGGGCCGAGCCGAGCAGGAGGGTGTAGGTTCTCTTTCATCCTGCAGGGGGCTTTCATGTTGTTGGGGACACTGGGTTTACGCTGGAGGCACACAACAACAAATACAAAACAATGAAGAAAGATTTAAATAAATAAAAATAGTGAATGACCCCTGGTATTGTATTACTACAGTTATCTTAAAGGTAAACTACGCAACTATTCTCGAGGAGGGTCTGCCACCCGTTTGTCTCCATGGAGATGTTATTGCTTTGCCTGAAAGGTTCCACAGTATGGGATTAAACGCATCTATCTCCATGGAGACAAGCCATGGACGCCACCAAGCCACGTTAGACAAAATTTGACAAAAATGTATGTTAAAAAAAAGGTAATTTATAAAATACCTGAGGTAGGACATTATTGGAAGACTGTAGTGTACTTGTAGAATCATCTGGGGGAAAAAAAAAAAACAAGTTTAAACAGTTGTGTGATTATAACATAGCAAAGCTTAATGATTAAATTTATCAACCAGAAGTCAACATTACAATTAAATATTTATCCAAACGCACTGTCTTGCCCAAGGACACAATGGCAGCAGCATAGGCAGTAGTGGGAAGTTAACCGCTAATCTGTTGGTCAGTGAGCAAACATCACAATGAACCAAGCAACCTATTGGTCATTTCAGAGATTTGTTATTCTGGGGAGCGGACATGGTGAATAAATTGTGTAGTGAAGATTAATCATACTGAGAAAAAACTATTTGTTTTTCAATTTTACAACAAGGACAAACATTTTACTATTTGAAGTTAATGAGTCATAAACTGCTGAAGGGGAGGCATTCATAACATCTCTACGTCAGCACATAAAATCAAAAGTCTTCTGCTCATTGTACTGAGTTTATTAAAAAAGTAGTGCACATTCTACAGTTACGAATCCAGTGCAGCCCAACAGAAAATTATTCAGGCCAATAAAGGCATACAAACTCAGAAGAACTCAAAAATAATATTACTTAAAAAAATAATAATTTGAATCTACACTCCAAAAAATAAACTAAAATGTGAAGTGTTTATCTGGCTGTTTATGTCATATTAACTTCACTTTATCCTTCAGAAAGGGTGACATACTACTGTCAGCAATGTTTACATATTATATAATCGAAATGAAAATTAAGTATTTCATAGCGTCAGTTGTCAAATTTTGATATACCTAGTCACAGTGCACAGTATATTTGAGACCAGTTGCAACAAGAAGGTGTAAAAACATGTCAGACCATCACACAACTGGATTATTGTTAACGTAACAACAATAAATGATAAATGATAGAGTGAAAAAAAAACCAAACATAAATATCATCCGCTTTACCTTTATGTGGCAGTGAATCTTGACTTGGAGGAGGGACTTTGGTCTGAGCGGTTAGTAATAATTCATAAGTATGGTCCTCGTCTTCGTCACCCTGCTCTCCTCTCTCATCTATACTGCTGTTAGTGTACAGGGCCTGAGGAAAACGATGGAAAGAGAAAATAAACAATTTAAAGTTGTCAAGTTGTAGCTGTAACAGTATCAAAGAAATATCCACTGTGAGTATGTGTAATATAAAACAGCATTAGTATTAGTAATAGTAATAGTATTAATAGTATATTGTATTGTATTGTATTACAGTATATTGGTGTATTGTTTTTCATTACTACTATTCCATTTCCCCATAGTGTTTTATCTTTATGGATGGATCTGTTACAGGAATGTTACATAAAATTATTTATAGAGGAAGATAAGCACAATAAAACAATGATACTCCATAGACTCCAAATGTAAGTCTTTACCTCTGAGCTCACCTCCTCCTCGTGACCGGCCCCAGGATGAGACAAAGTGCCAACTCGATCTTTCTACACATTGAGATGAGTCAATTCAGTTTCAAAATATTTATAGAAAAAGCACACAAGTAATCCCATATTTTAGCTGTAGTGAAGTAATTTACAAGGGTTGCTATCTCCCCCTTGTGGTAGCAAAGCACACTACAGATTTGGGTTAACGGATTACATTTCATGTGATGTCGCTATAATCTAAAGAGCCCATAGATTAAAACCGGGATGGAGAGGTTTGAAATATTTTATGACACATAAATTAATTATTTTCTATACCATTAAAACAAGTGGTGGGACAAGCTCAAAAATGTGATAGTAGATGTTACACAAGTCCAGAACCAAAAATAATCAGGTTAATTTTTTTTCATTATATACAGTTAAAGTAAAAAAAAAAAATCATTGCCTCACACATACAGATAGAACAGCACTTTCTCCAGTACTTCTTCTGAAATGTTGAAATCTTAAAATGGTGCGACCCAGTAGGGCCAAAGCTCACCTTCCCGGCCTCACTGTCGGGCCGTCCTGAGTCCCGGTCAGAGGACTTGCCACTGGTCAGACTGTCCAGAGAGTGACAGGAAGTGGCTTCAAACAGCGCCTCGTATGGACACTCCTCCTCTGGTCCTGGGGCCAGCCCAGAGATCAGCTCACTCACCTTCTCCAACTCGCCTACATGACAACAAAATACAGACAGCCATTAAAGAAGACCTATTATGCATTTTTCCCCATAAATTCGCAATAAACGGTAACATGCGCATATGTAGATCAATAGTTTATATTTTGTTCACTGTAAACCCCAAACTGACCTAAAACAGTAGTAATAATAATATAATAATTATAATAACCGTCATAGTACTAGAAATAGGACCATTGACTAGGGATTTGTACAGTGCAGTTTTAAAACACTTTTAATGCACAAAATAATAACTCATTCACTCATTCAGTCTGGTCCTCTTGGTATATTTTATATGGTAGAAGATTCTTGAAGTAGAACAATATGACATTTTGAGAACTAACAATAATTATCATATCTTGACAAAAACACAAAAAACACAGCATCAATTGACGATTGAAATAAGAGGACTACAAGTAATTCATTATAGCAGTTTTCTTGCATTATGATAAAAAAGTCGTACTTGTTTTCCTGGGACTGGGGATCTCTTGAGGTGGGGGGATCGGTGGAGGGGGGAGATCTATATCTGGAGGTTTTCCTAACATGTGACCTGGGAATTTAAATTCTAAATGTCATTACACAAAAGAAAACATTTTATAATCACATATATTTGTCTACTAAAGTGTACCTTGTATTAGAGCAGCGATTTCTCTGCTTTTCTGTGAGGGCATGCCCTTGACGATGTCCAGTGCTGTCAGTCCTTTCTGGTCCACCATGTTCACGTCGATACCTGGCACATTTCAGGAGGTCGTTTTAGTGAAAGAACTTGTGTTGTTTAAACAGATTTCTGAATGACATTTGGGGAGCTTTGATGCTAATAAAGTCTGACCTGCTGCAAGGAGCTTCTGTACAACATCAGTCTTTCCAAATAAGGCCGCTTCATGTAGGGCACTGCCTTTCTCCGTCTAAGGGCACAGCACACGTAGGTTTATGGTCACTTTAAAGTAACAAGAAATGGGGAAAAAAAACACTGTACAATATACTGATGTTTAGAAAAATTACAAAAATGTGTGTGGGCTTCACCAAACCAGAATAGTTTCAGAATACAAAATTAAATAATAAGTAATAAATAAAGTAATCAAATGACATTGTTAACCACACTCACAACACAAGTCATAATTCATAATAATTCAGCTCATCATTTAATTAGCAGTGTCAACATTTTGGTCCTTTGTCCACTATTGGGCAAAATCTCTTTCCAAGATAAATATAATTTGGATTGACTTGTATATTTTATTAATTTTTTTGTTTATGCTGAATAACCTTTTTCTTGCATCACAAAACAATTTATTTTCTACACTAGTGCAATTCCTTTTATCTCATACTAGCTTTAAAAACCTCTCCTGACTTGGGTGATACCAAATTTTCTAATAATAAAACCTTAGATAAAACAACCATATTAAGGGCCTGTCCCAGTAAACATTGGTTTGAGGTTTCAAATCAAAGCCGTTCATTATCCAGCTCACAGGGCCTTGCTAATTGAAACCTGCAGGATGTGCGGCCTAAAGGACACTGAGTCAACTCTTTTCTTAGTTCTCATAAAAATGAGGACAGACTTGAAAGCAAAGGCGTCTGCAGAAAGATGGATGGTGCCGTAAAATCCACGGGGGCCACCAGGGGGAGTCTGACATCTTCACTTATTACATTTTATATTGATCTTAACACTAGGCCCGTCATGATAAGTACTATTTCAACTTATCTTTCAATATATGGAAGCTGGAACAATATTTTTTTTGGGGTCAGTATTTATTGCATGTACATTTTCTTTGCACTGCTGGGAAATTTTAGGTTATTTTTTGGCTATATCATAAGATTTAAGCCGTAAAAGGTTGAATGAATAACTTCTATGACTCATTACACATGCAAACTAAGTACTCAAGAGTTATATTCTGCTATTTATTTAGTACAATACATGATTTTGTAACAATATTGTACATTTAGAATACTTTATACTTATACTAATACTTTTATGTTTTAAATCTGCTCTTGGTTATCATGTCAGTGGCACAAATAAGGTCGTTTTCATGCTGCCACTAGTTGGGTTGACGTAAAAAAGCATTCGCTCTGAGAGCAGTGCGCTTGGGCCGCTGTGAACCAAACAGTCGCACTCTGAAC
Source organism: Periophthalmodon schlosseri (assembly GCA_000787095.1). Taxonomy (NCBI): domain Eukaryota; kingdom Metazoa; phylum Chordata; class Actinopteri; order Gobiiformes; family Gobiidae; genus Periophthalmodon; species Periophthalmodon schlosseri. The sequence continues at coordinate 124,183 of KN481882.1, read as the reverse complement.
AGCAGTAAACAGCAGGTCTGAGAGCGCTTGAAACAGGAGGTCTCGGTGCGGCTCCACCCGCACTCTGAGGAGTGAGTGCGGAGCAAGTGTGGAGCGAATGTGAAGCAGAGCGAGTGCGGAGCGAGTGCGGAGCGAGTGCGGAGCGGAGTGAGTGCGGTGTGAACGCAGCTGACCTCGGGCCGACCTATAGGTCTTGCTGTGACAGTAACAGTGCTTGGAATTGGGCAAAAAAGCACTCGGATCACGTATATTTCTATGAATGGGTGCTGGAGAGCTGCTGTTTGACACGATCATCTGACAATGCAATTTGGATCAACTTAATATCAGTCTCCAGAAGGAGACTAGTCTCCTTCCTGCTTCTGTCTGCGCAGGTGAGCCTGTGTGTGTCTGCGTGTTGTCCCAAAAGCTTTTTCTCCTCCGCGACCACGCCTCCTCTACGTACAATGCTCACAGTGTATTTAGCCACAGGTGAAAGAAAAGACCATTGCCTTTAGGGGAAGCGAGCGTGTGCGTGCGTATTCATGGGGCTCTGTCCACTTGCACGATGTCATAGAAATAAGTTTGGAGAACAGTTGATGGACTCTCACATGGCTCATGGTGCATGTTTGGAGTGAATGATGTGCGGTGGATGTGAACAAGGCCGACACAAAAGTAAAATAAACAGAACTAAATCTAGTGCGCACAGGGGTTGGTCCACAGAGCCACTAACGTGTGAAAACGACCTTAGGTAAGTTTTGGAACGACACACAGACCCAGGCTCACCTGCGCAGACAGAGGCAGGAGACTGTCGCTGATATTGCCTCATCAGACAAACATGTTATACAACAGCTCGAGCGCCATTCACACAAATATACATGATCTGAGAGCTCAATTCTTGTACTTCTTGTATTCTTGTCTTCTTGTATTCTTGAGTAGGTCACGTTCACATGCACTCGCTCTGCTCCAGAGTGCGAACGGAGCCGCTCTGAGAACTCCTGTTTGAAGCGCTCTCAGAACGGCCATTTACTGCGGTCCAGAATGTCACTGTTGGGTTCACACAGGCCCAAGCGCAACGCTCTCGGAGCGAATGCTCTTTTACGTCAACCTAAAGAGGCGGTATGAAAACGACTTTAGTTCCAATATTACTGTTTATCGTCTATATTTACTTCAGCAACTTAAAAATATGTCATCATGACAGGCGTATTTAACACATTCTAGCTCCCTGCTGTAATTTAGTAGGAAGTTGTGAGAGGAAGTGCTGCAAGATCAGATCAAGTTGCCAAAGATTATTTAGACAAGTGTTGAATGATAAACTGAAAATGAACCATCACAAACAATAAAAGGGCACAATTTATTTAGGCAATGCTTAATTGTCCAAAAATATGTACATATCTGTTTTCATTATGTAAAACCTGCTAGTCTTAAAGAGCTCAAAAACACGTGAAGGTAAATAAATGCACATGTATTACTTCAATGTCTTTAAAATGTGTTACCTCAAATGTTAATGCTGTTGAAAATGTTTAAAATGTAATGAATCTTGAGACCAATTTAAATTGCAAAATACATCCAAAAAACTTCACTAGTAGACTTACTCAAAGCCCGAGTAATAATAAAAAAACTTTTATTCAAGCATGGTTACACTGGAAAATACTAAAGTCGAAATTAAAGTTGTAATTAGATTAGTTTATTTGAAAGGGGACAGTGCAATTTCATAAAATACAGGATTAAACATGTAAAAGTAAAAAAGCCAAAATTAGCCAAGAGGCTATTTTTCATCTGTAGTCCCCCGGCCTCGATTTTAGATGATCAACAAAAAACCATGAGTCAAAATATACAGCACAAAGTATCGGACATAAAGTTCATACATACAACACAACAGGCTCTAGTTTTCAGTGTTGACAAATATATGTGCTTACCAGCCATGTGCTCAGGTGATTGGTGAAGGCCCTATATGTGGTTTGTTGTTTAATGTCCTCTGGTAGTGAGTTCCACTTTCTGGCTCCTCTCACAGACCAGTCAGACTGACTAAAAGTGCTCTTTCTCAAAGGGATCACCACAGTCACCTCTCACAAAGCCTCCAGTGACACGGCGAGTTTTGCTCATTTGGCTGATGAAACCTGCCAGTGGAGCAGGGGCCAAATCATGTATTCTTTTGTATATTAAACTTAAATCTGTAAATTTAAAAATATATGACCAATTTAGAAAGCTATACTTTTTTAAAGGATGATGTATGACAATTATTCAGGGAAGCAGAATTGTATTTAAAAGTTACTTAAATAAAGGTGAGTAACCAAGAGACCATCACCCACGTAATAACTGATATGACTTACATGTGCATAAAAATACTGTAATATTGCAATCGGAAAGCTGAATGTTTCTGGTGACCGAGACATATTTTCATCCTAGCAAATAAATCAATAAAACATAGAAACTTCTCATATCATTATATCTCACCTCATAGTTAATGTCCATGCCGGTGTCCAGCAGCACCTCCACCACAGGCAGGTGTCCGTTGCGTGAGGCCAGGTGCAGGGGCGTGTGCTTTTTGGTGTTACAGCTGAGCAGGTTGGGGTGGGCACTGAGCAGCAGTCGGACCACCTCCAAACGACCGTACAGCGCCGCCAGGTCCAGGGGGGTCTCAAACTTATTGTTCCTCATGGTGGGGTCGGTCAGCTCCTCCAAAAGCAGCCGGACCACCTGCGTGTGACCGTACTGAGCAGCGCAGTGTAGAGGGGTCTCGTTGTCATTGTTCTGTTATGTGGGATAACAGGCAGAGAAAAGTAAAACATTATTAACATTACAACATTAGTCAGATAGGCAACGTGGTTACATCAAAGCTATTCCAAATATGTTGGGACTAGTGTTGTCACAATACTAAAACTTCAACCCAGTTTTGATTTCAAGGAAAAGATTTGATCAGTATTTTAAAAACACTTTTTTAAGCAAATTAATATTATTTACACACAATAGAACTAACTGTTTCCTAATCTCAATCAGACTATAAAATAAAGGACAATAAATAAATAAAATAGTAGTTTCTTTGGACAAGTAAACATAAGATAAAACAGCAGTATCATATGTAACAGGAAAATAGATGTTTAACGCCTGAATTATACCAACTTATTGGAAAATTCAGAAATCAACCATGGTCCCAACTCTGTTTGGAATAACTTTTACATAATTATAGTTATTAGAAGGTAACATCAGTGTATTTTAAGAAAACCTGTAAAAATCGCCAGTGAAACAAGACATTAGTGGAGGTGAATGAATCAAGAGTCAGAGTAAGGATGCCACAAGACTGCAGTGAAATGAAGCAGGCAGTTAGTGATTAGTCAATAGGGTAAAACCACAGCCGGAAAAGTGAGAGATCATTACATGACAGTACATACAGCCACCTGTTAATCATTGGGGAGTGATGTTGCATTAAGGGGAAGGTTAGGGCTTTTGCAATCTGAGTAAAAACACATTCTCTTAAGATTAAACACTAACTACTATTAGTAAACAATGTATATTCTGATTATTTGATAGGAAACGGTCTTATTCTTGCACAAGGTGACAAGTTTACAAAACGGCTTCAAATAAAGCAAGGTCAGCATACAGTCACATTTATGGTGACTGCATTTAAATAAAGTGGTGCTGACAATGCTACTTGTACAGAAGTAAAAAAAAGAAAGAACAAAAAACATTAAAGATGCAGATTACACTCCCTCCACCAGAATATTTTTAAACAATATACCTCTTGTAGCCAGTAGGGGGCAAAATGTACATTGTATATGGTTATGTATGGATTTTCTCATGACTCTGAAACATGTTTCCAATGACAACATGAAGAAAAGTGATGACAGAACATACTGGAAGAACAAGCCACACATTTAGCTCACAGTCATTTGGTTGTTTAAGAGGATTTTGAAATGTCAGCAGCCTCAACATGCAATCACAACCTCAGCTCTGCCATAAGTGCAGTGGAAAATGACAAGTTTGTGAATCTATATTTAAATGTAAAAACTATTTAGGCTGACAAAAGGACTGATAGACAAGAGCCAACATGGACATGCTTGTGTACTGATAACTACAGTATGTGAGGAGCTGCCAGCTGTGCCACGGGACACAAAGCATCATGGGAAAGGTCAAAGTCTGTCGTACTTTGATATATATAGACCCAATACAGTCATTTCTGGCATGTAGTAAATATTCAGATTATCCATACTGAAAAAAACTGCATTATGACTGAGCAGTTTTAGGTTGGGAGATAATTGATTCACATTTCAGACTATTTAGTGAATGTCTCTCTCAGCTCTTCACCCCATTTAATGCTGCTAGCTGTAATATCCATACTTATTGATTAAACTGGTAAACCCAAATTATTAGTTATTGCATTTCTACTTTCAATCATTTTAACTCCAACTTATTAACTCCAAGCATACACTGAGGCGTTTTACCTGTAAAAAGATAGTTCAAATGATTAATCTGCCAAGTGTTTCTCTCAATTTTTAACCCACAAAAAAAACACATAAAAACCCCATAATAATAATAATAATAATAATAATAATGATAATAACAGACAAACCAACATATGCCAAAGAAGACAGAAACTATAGTTAACACTGAACGAAACTAATCTAGTCTAGACAGATTAGACTAGATAGACTAGTCTAAATAAATAAGTAGTCTGTTGAAGAATACAGCTGGTCCCATTTTGCCATGATACAGTCCAACACTTAAGGGGAATTTCTTGAAGATTGCACAAGAATGTTAAACTGTACGCTTCTCTGTACATAGCTGAAGTGATAATATTATAGTATCAGCTGTTGTAGCAAAGCAGGTCTGAGCCTGAACAGAGGTGGGACGAGAGCCTCAGAAAAACTTGTTTTGTCTTTGCTGAATCAGAAACTGACAAAACATGGAATCCCTGAATTCCCTGAAAGTTGAAGAATATTTAAAGTTGAAGAATACAACAGCTCTTTAGGTGGAGGTGTGTATTGTGTATTGTATATTGTATGTTGAATCTTGTTTTTCTTGTCTGGAAATGATTGCCTTGTAATAGTCCCATTTTGAAATGTATTTATACAGGTTGGCCTCTGTTAATAGAAAAGCAAAAGAAATATAACTTAAAGAAATGAAGAGATTTAGCTAAAATGGCCACATCTAGAATTTCTCATAAAGCGCTCACGTGGATGACTTAAGACATAAATACACAGGGATGACATCAGCATGATTCACCTCCTTCAGAAAGCACGTCTTCCTCTGAGCTCAGACAGTGATCCTTCACTACATAAAAATGGCATATCCTCTTTCCTTAACCTTTACATGACACTCCGCCCACGTACATATCAAAATGCTGCATCGTACTGCATGGATACATCTGATCCAGGGCCCACTGAGCTGTTGTGATCTGTGGCTTTGTTTGGTTCACTGCTGCTGAACTCTGTTCAATTAATGACATCTCAGGAAGCTCACAATGTCCAACGTGACTCAGTAAACTACGCATAATCTTGTTAATATTAATCAGCATGTGTGGGAGAGTAGTTAAACACAAGAGACATTATGTAACAGACTACAAATACATAATGCAATTTTAGTTCTGCTTGCTGCCTTTCCGCCAAAAGGCCTGATAAGAATTTAATTTTCAATTTAAATGGTGGCACAACTGACAAATGGCATAGCTTGAAAATAATTAATACTTACACGCATCTAAATTAATTAACTAACTACAATTGCAATAATCATAAGACACAATACAATATTTTTTTTGTTTTTGTTTTTTTTTTTCAATCTGTTAAACCCCATTACCCTCGGTAACAAGAGAGTCAACTAGTCAAATAATCTATGCCAAATTTAGAACAATTTAAACACTGCAAGAATCTAGTGAAAAATGTGTACTTTAATTATTCTCTCCTAAACATCTTTCTATAACTCTGTACAAAAGCTATTCAGATCATTACCATTTGTGACAGAACAGACCTTAATAGATTCACACTGTTTAACATAATTCGTGACATTCAGGGCATGAAGCCATGCTAAATGCCCTGCTTCGAATTATAATCTCAATCTTTTACCTGCTTTAAAATGATAAACCCCATTTTCCCGTCTTTCCCATTGGTGGTTTTCAGATTCTAAAATGTGATGATGTCATACTCTCAGGTGGGGGGCAAAAGCAAGATTTTCCTATTGATTACATTGTACTTTAACATGAAATAATATAGTGAGTAAATTCACAAATGTTTACCCTGACCCTATTCATGACTAGACCCAATAACTTCTTGCATTACAAAAACATTTTACCAATATTCAATTTAGCTGCCCCCATCTGTATTACATTTTATGTTATGTCATCTGAAACATAGCAACAATTCTCCATGCCAAACATTCAAGATGCTCAGATTCAACATAGAAATGGAGGAAATGGGGATGGTGCGTTTCCTGTGGGGCTGGAGAGATGGTAACACGTTGTGACTAGCAGCGCGTGTCACGTGAGTGGCAGGCTGGCAGCGGAAGGGACGAGCCCGGGCTTATGTGGCCGTGTGTGTGCCCCTGTAGCAGCTGGAGCAGAGCTGGTGGTGATGCCATGGTGGAGGAGGGTGTAGGGGTGGGCCGGGCAGCTGTTAGCGCGCGTGTGCCAAAGGGCTAGCTGCGCTCACTGCACACAGACCCCACTGTCTGGCTCAATCGGATACAGGCACTCACGGAGACGGCTTCCTCACCATTGAGATGCATATAGAGCTAGTGAAGCATGAATGTGGTAATTGGCAACTGTGTTATATGGACTATTTAAGCTTTTTGCATTATTTTAAAGCCCCACTTTGTAATATTTCAGTAAAACAAAAACAAAAAATCAGGGGCATTTTTATTGCACTAAAATACCTCAGAAAACATGCAGCCTTAGTGTGAAGGGGCTTGGTTCTCTACAGATCGGACTTGGAACTGCTCGTCTCCATGGAGGTGTTACAGTACGACCATGGATTGCAGGTGGCTTTCCCATCACCAGTGCACTTTTGACATCAGTGCAAATACATTTTAAGTCCCCTGTGGCATTGAAGGAGGGCTCAAATGTGAAACCTTTAAGTCTAAGTCTGTCTAAATCTTAAAACATTCATTTGTGTAACATGAATGAACAAATGAAAGGGCATCTGACACAAAAAGTCAAATGACTACAGCATACTACAGCAAGGAGACAGGAGATTTGCTGGAGAAATTCAATTCTTCACAGCACTCATTGAAACATATTTGAAGCAGATTGGTACAAAGGCCGTTCTAACACTAGCCTCATAGTTGCTCAGTGTCATACATTCTTGGGAGAACAGACTTTGCAGCCCGGTAATAAGATGAATGTCTGACTGGCTTCCTGCCACGCACTATAATTCTCTATACACTGAGACTTTTTTCTCCTTTTACAGCAAAGATTACAACCACCTCACGGTTTTCATTTAATTAACTGGGACACACTTTTTGGGAGCAAAGTAAAAAACTTGATTTAAATATATTCATCCACTCTCCTATACTTAAAATACAAATGGACAAAAAGAGAAGAAGCCATGACAATTCTGATGTCAAATAACAAGAGATCCCCTGGAGGGCATTTCAAATCAGTGACAGCAGTTTCTTGGCAGGTAAGGCATCTGGCATAAATAAGCTCTCTGCCACATTGTGAAAGGAAAGACATCAGCTGATAATGAGATGAACACGTCCAAAGCACTGACTTATTCCTCTGCTGTCAAACAGGAAACATTTTAGCCCTGAGAAATTATACAGAAAGAGGTGCCAGTTTACCTCCATAAAACATGTTACTGTGGTAAAGTACTGCAGCACTTTTTGAATGGACAGACTGCCGCAGTGTCCGGACATATGGGTCACAAGAACTCCTCTGAACTCATAAGTACAGGACACACATTAGCTTGATCTGAAAATGGGTAAGTAATAGAAAATAAATGAAAGGAATAAATAAGTGAAAAAATACAATAACACGACTGTACTATAGAAAAACAGCAATAATATATTCACATTTGGGCAAATTTGTTAATATTATGTAAATATATGTAGTATCATAAAATACTTTTTCAGAATGAAGGAAAATTAGGGCAGTTGCCATAACAATTACAATTTAAAACAAAAAATATTATCTTTTGAATGATGAAAAGTCCCTACATGTCGCCAACAGGAAGCTGAAACCAAGAACTGGCTATCGTTGAAAACACAACCTTATCTAAAAAGGCACAGATCTTACCAGAAAGCTTCTCTTTATGAAAATAATGTACATGTAAGCCGAACAATAGATCTATTTTTTAGAGACAGCCCATATTTGGACTTTGTAGCGTATCAGCTATCGGACTTAAATCTCCAGCATAGGCCAATATTTTGATTTGGTCAATCTGCTGCTTATTAACACTCTAATACAAAGAGATAGCTGTATAAAACGTGACAAAACAGCTCTCTTTTAGGTTTGTGGTAAAATAAAGGGCTTGGGGTGAGTTTGTAGTAAATTTAAATTACATTATTTTGGAAAAATAATCAAAATCGGCGCAACATATTCGCCTAAAAATAGCGGCAGAGTTTATCAGCCATCGATTGCTCTGTATTCTAAACAATCGGTATCGGCTTCGGCCATGAAAAACCAGTATTGGTCGATCTCTACTATTTTTAACAACAAGGCTAATATTGTCATTATATTGTCTCTACTACAGCACAACTGCAACCTTTGGACTGAATTGTTTGCAATGGCTGTAATCTCATTTTAGCATGCGCATTCCACTTCCATTCAAACAAAACAAGAAAAAAAATCCTCTCATTACACTCTTTTTGACCACAACTCAAGCAGGGCAGCCACATAGCTATACCACATCTCTGATTTATTCATAACATCACATTAAATATTAACCACTAAGAACCAGGTGGCTCCAAAACCGTCACTTAGGGGTCATATTTACGCCAAGACAACCCGAATAATCCTGAAGGGAGCAAGACATAATCCAGCTGCAGCGTATGAAATGCTCCAGGCTGGATTCACATTGGGATATATGGAGGGAGAGAGACTTTAAAGAAAAACAGGGCTCTAAACCGCACAACAGTAAGAAGATTAGGGCAGGGGTAATGTGACAATGTTCAAAAATAGGATGCAGCCGCCAGGATTTGCCAGTCAGGACGGGTTTCCAGCTCAGTGCAGAAAACACAATCATGGTGCTCCAAATGTTCACACAACTATTGAAACGCAGATGAGACACTGCAGTAGTGGCATATGGGCACTCTTAGGTCAGACGTCAGTCATATCAATGTGGAACAGACAGGGATGGCAGTTATATGTAATCATGATTTTTCCGGTGAAAATATAATCAAAATATTTCATTCAGAAACACTGATTTCATAAAGCTGGTCACGTATTAATAAGAATGTCACGATAACTTATTTTAAAGATGGATATATTGCTGAAGTAAATATAGACAATAAACAATAATATTGGAACTAATTTATATCACTGACACGATAACCCAAGAGCAGATTTAAACCACAAACACTATTTTAAATGTAGAATATTGTTAAAAAATTATGAGCTGCAATAAATAAACAGCAGAATGAAACACTTTAGTACTTCATAGAACTGTACTGCTTAAATCTTATGATATGGCCAAAAAATAACCAAAGATTTCCCAGTTGTGCAAAGAAAATGTACACATGATAAATACTGACCCCCAAAAAATATTGTCCCAACTTTCATATATTTAAGTCAATATAGTAATTATCATGACAGTCCTACGTATTAAAGGAGTGGTAATCTTAGACAATATGAATGAAAGTGAACTAAGCATTTTACTGTTTGGTCATAGTGTCAATAATTGTGAATTGTGATATTTCTTCTCACAATAACTATAACACTAAAATGTCATTGTGACATCCCTATTCATTTTCATTATGATTTTTCTGAGCTAAAGAGGATGCATGGCCCCCACACGTACACACTTAATAATCAGAATTTGTTTTCAAAAACTTCAGTCTACTAAAGCTAATGTGAAAACATGATTTTACTTCAGTAAAGTTGGTGGTTTTCATATTCATAAAGCCTACAGCAATGTGAAATGCTGATGTGAGATTTGATAAAATTGTCACATTTGTATACAGCACTTTTATACCTTCTAGGCACTTAAAGAGTTTTACATCAAAGAACCACTAACCCATTCACACACACACACACACACACACACCAGTGAACACATATACTGAGGGAGAAGTCGGTTAAGTGTCTTGCCCAAGGATAGGCCTGTCACAATAATTACTATATCGACTTATCGTTTAATATATGAAAGCTGGAACAATATATTTTGGGGCTCAGTATTTATAGTATGTACATTTTCTTTGTAAACATGTGGAGATTTTGGGTATTTTTATTGTAATACAATTACATTTGAGCTGTAAAATGTTGAAAAAGTTACTTCTATATTGACAAATAATAGTACATTCTGTTACTTATCTGTTGCAGCTCAGGCCTTTTAATGATACTGTCTATTTTAAAAAAATGGTTTACTAGGTTTATCCTGCTTTATTGTTATTGCATCAGTGGCGTAAGGTATTTTCAATATTATCGTTTATCGCAGTACATTTCTGTAGCAATATATTGGGCTTCAAAATGTGTGTCTTCAAAATCAAACTACCCACCAACTGAGCTACTGTCGCACCAATTTTATATAAAGGCTTTTCTTTTACACTATGAGCAGCATTTTATACACAATTCATCTCATTTATAAAAGTGCCAGTCTGTGGTTACTAAATCTCTTTATAGTGATTTTAAACGCCATAAAAGCTGTGGCAGCATTATTGATGGTGTGGTTGAGATCAGTCAATATTTTACGCTGATGCTGTCGGGACAGTGCCAGTATAATTTGGCACCACGGTGGCAAAGTTTTTCAAAAATCACTTATTTGTTCAAACATTGTTTCATCCCATAACTGAAATGCTGACATGCACTTAAAGTTACACACCACATCATCTTGTTTAAGTGAATTATGAAGTATAAAGAAGTTCCCCAAAAGTGCAGCACCAAGGCACAGCAAAGCCACAGCAGCCAAAAGCAGGAGGAGCGGTGGAAAAGCATAGGGTTGTTTGCATAGCACTGTGTACACACCTTGGCGTTAATATAGGGGTCAAAGGGCCCACAGCGCTTGAACTCTTTTTGCTCTACACAGCTCTGAGGAAGACACAGGCGTATGATTCGGGTTGAAAACAAGCAACAAATAAACAAATGGTGATCACAAAGGGGTCAAACTAAAATGGAGGAAAAACAAGTTAAAACACATGTCATGAGGAGAGAGAAACGGCACAAAATGAGCTTATGAATATAATTATGATGAATTCCATTGTTGGATTCTAATTGGATTATTATTATAAGGTTCACAGGAAGTCATGTCATGATTATGCTGTTCTGTGCAATATGAAACAATATCAAACATGTGGTTAAAATTGTTAAAGGAGCAGGCACAAGTCTATGCAAAAGCACATCCGGTTATACATAAAAAGACATGATGCTAATGTTAAAATCAGACATATCACATGGTGCGGACATGCCATGCTGAGAGACTACTTGATATAATTGTATTTTTTATAAATGTGATTTTATACAATTTTACTGGAAAACACTGTATTCACATTTCACTAGTTATGTCTCAAAAAATAAAATGCAAAGTGAATGTATTTCAGTAGTTCAAAGAGAACACACAGGTCTCATAGCTTGTGATTGCAGTCCAAAAAAAGCCAGTAAAGATATTATGACATAAACTAAAAATAATACAAAATATGGTTTTGTTTCCCATTAATAGATGAGACTATGGTGGCTAATTTTTGCCCCCATGAACTAATAACGAACTGAACAAAACATTGGTAAAACAAATTATACTTTATGCTTGTAGTATTATCATAAACATAGAAGTAACCAACTATATTTAATGTATACTCTGTGCTGTTTATCAGCAGGTAAAAAGTTATATTTATACTCCAAAAGTTGTATTAAATAAAATTATTCAACTTTAGATGGCTTCTACCACTATGGGAAACACTAAATGATGACTGAAATAGAAATATGTACACAGCTTTGGATATTAGCTTACATTTTGGATTCAAATTACTAAAATAAATTTACCGGTACTTTCCCACTTACTTTCTCACTTATAAAGGCACCTCTCAACGAATTCAAATAAAAATGGAAATAACCAGCCAAACCTGTTCATTGAGCTTGGGGTGTGAGGGCCCCTGGTGTATTAGCATCCGTACTATCTGCTGATCTCCCTTCCAGGCGGCCAGGTGCAGCGGGTAGCAGCCTTTGTTGTCTGCGATATTGGTCAAGGCCTCGTTCCTAAGCAGAGCCTCCACCACCTCGCTGTACACAGAGATCAATACACGAGGTTGAGAAAAACCACCGTAATAAATGGATCGTCAATAGCTTTATGCTCCCAGTGGGACAGTTGACAGCAGGTCAGTTAAGTGAATGCAACAGCAGTGATTTACCTGTGTCCATTGAGAGCCGCGTGGTGCAGGGGAGTGTAGCCGGTGCTGTCAACGCAGTTCACGTTGGGGCCTCTCCAGATGCTGTAGAGCAGGAAAATAAAAAAGTTGTTAGGTTTTATTTTTAAGACGTTTTATGTCTGTATGCTAGGTCTGAACAATTTGGGAAAAATATCTAATTGACAGGCATTGGAACTGCGATTAGATTGGTGATTTATGACTTAATAACAGGAATCTGTTCAAAGTTCACATTCACAACGTGTCCAGAAGAACTGACAAAAAGACTGAAATACAAATTGACAAACTAATGCAAGAATGACATTTTCGTACTGATCAAAACTATAGAGTTGGCAGTTTTTATGCAGGATAAGACAGGATATTTTGTCGTTTGTAGAGGAAATGATGGTGTAACTTCAAAAACTGCGACCTTTGTGATTTCCTAATTGTGTCCTTTCACACTGCAATTTTAATTCGATTGCATTTAATCATGCTGCCCTCCTGTATGCTGTATTAGACAGGGCAATAGGGTTGCGCATTTTTGTAAAGGAAAAAAAAAACATCGCAGAGATTTGATTTGATTTGATTGAAAACTAGATTTGTGATTTATGTTTTCAAATCAGGATTCCATTTACACTGCACATTTTAAGCACAAGCAGGCTCAACATTCAAAAGAAAACTTAAACATGAACTGTTAAACTAAACAAAAATCATATTAATTTCAGAATATGTTGGTTGAGGTTGAAACTACAGGTTTAGCAGGTTTCCCCTTAGCCATAGTGCTGGACATGGTGAGCCTTTATTTAAAACACACCTCACACAAACACAGCCAGTCCCTTTGTAAAGATCGTGAACTGTGGGAGCGAGGGGTTTGCTCTGATAACCATCTGTGCTTATACGCAAGCTCACCTGCCATAAGGAACACCAAAACAAGATGGTAGAAAAGAAAAATAAGTCATACAGACTGGTCTCATTATTGCTGCTGGGTTAATAATATGATATGAAATATGAAACCCAAACCACAGCATGGGGTCAAACAAGTAGCCAAAACTAAACCAGGACAAGCGTGAACACAGGCATATACATGGTCTGGTTCCCTAGCAAGCAGTTCTTGTTTTTCACTGTATAAGAAAATGTAAGCTACTGCTAACTGTCAACTAATAGCAGTGGGTGAATACCGTATCCTAATAACGATCCAGCCAATATTTTGTCAATAAATGTTTTTGTTAAAGTTCGAGTATCAGACAAATGTGAAAAGGACTGTAAATTTACCTACAACTGTGCAGACGTATCACTTGATAAGATTCCAACATGAGGCTTTTCCCTTTTTACGTTTGATCAGCTACTTATGGATATATCAGTAATATCGAATTCTGCATATCATCAAAACAACACTCACGATATTACCAATAATTCAAAATATGACCCAGCGTTCACCTTGAAATTCAGCTCTTTCAGGCTTTTACCAAGTAGACAAGCATTTGATTAATACTAGTTGAAAGCAGAATATTTAATAACCACACTATAAAAGCATTCACCCAAATACATTGTGACAGACACAGGACAGACTCAGAGTGGTATAAAATGAGGTACAGGAACCAGCATTACTGAAGAGCACTTCTCAGCTCAGTCAGGCTGTCGAGTTGATGTTTAACACTGACAATCCTTCAGGTTTAAACTACAACAACAAGACGGTCACAAGAAGAGCAGGAGGAAATGGATGCCAGCTTTTATACTGAGTGCCGTCCAGAATCAGGTTGCAGTAGTTTCCATTTTGGCAAAGCATCATCGTATGTGTCAAAGAGGAGAGATGGAGGGAGGGGGTGAGGGAAGATGGAGCAGCTAAAAGATGTTGAGATGTGAAACGGCTTAGCACAGTGTAAATAAATCATGCTGAGGAAATCCCAGCACTGGTGAACCAAATCTAAAGGAGAATTTTATATAGGAGTGAATGGAGGCTAGCACAAAATGAAAGACAGTTTTTGATAAATGCTTCATCAAAGGTATTTATTTTGCATGCAATATGGAGGCATGTTGTTGAAAGAAAGGTTGTTACATAAGCAGCAGCCAGATGTGTGCCATTTTGGCTAATATAGTAATGGAGTATGACTGAATAAGATAAAATACAAGATTGGGTCCACAAAAACAAGACATTAATTTCACGTAATTTTAAAATGTTGATAATTCTATTCAAATATTTCCATTTAATTGAAAGGGAACATATATCACTAGTTATGTTTTATTTATTTATTTATGAATTATCTTAAAGGTCCTGTATTAGGCAAAATTGACTCTTGTGTGCTTTAAGCCAAGTTAGAAAGTTGTTACCTCATTATTAATAATTCACTTTTACTTAAAGGGCCCATATTACGTTGTTTTTGATCTATGTTATAATGTTGTTTCCTCATCAAAAACATAAATGGAGTTGTGTTTTGTTTCATTCACACGTGTTTGAATAACCCTTTATTAGTAGCCTGTCTACATTTCCAAAGCTCAAAATGCTCTGTTCCACTTTGTGATGTCATGAAGTGGTAGTTTAAGTTAACAGCTACCTTTTACCTATTGTGCAGTAAAGAAATGAAATTATCCAAATGATTCTAGGTGAAGTTGTATGGAGTCTAAAAACACAGTGGAGCACTTCCTGTATTACCACATGACATCACAAGGTGGAACAGAGCGTTTTCTGTTTGAGAGAAGAACTCAGCCTAAATATGGAGGATTTGTGTTTTAAACATGTGTGAATGAAACAAAACACAACTTCAGGTATATTTTTGATGAAGAAACAACATTGCAACATAGATCAAAAAACGACATAATATGGGCCCTTTAAGTAAAAGTGAATTATAATTGTCAAAACTACAGTTATTTGCCATCCAAGTTTAGCATTTTTATCTTGAGAATTCTTGTGGTGCAAGATCTTACCCCATCTTTAACATTTCATTTGAGACTATTAAAAGCAATTCACACACAAGTCAGGTGATATAGTGAATTGACATGTAGTATCATTTGGAGTTGCATCTGAAGAAAACAATCTATATAACAGCATGTCCATATAGTGCGATCACTGAAGGTGAAGCCGCAGACAGAAACTCCACTAACATTGCACACATTCTTGGTGCTGTGTTTTGAAATAGTCATTGGTGTTTGTGTCCCTCCACATCCATCTCCCATAAAGAGTGTGAGAGGAGCAGCCTACAATTACACAGTCAGAGGCGTCGCATTAAACAAGTGTCTCACAGATCTCCACGGACAACACGACAATGGAGCTGACAACAGGCAGGACCCTACCAGACCGCGCAGACACAGGCTATTCTCAAAGCGGACTCTCACTTTAGCCGAGCTGCTGTAAATAAAGACACATCAGAAGCAGGGCGTTCAGACAGGAAGTTCAGCAATGAGAAAATGTAGGAGGAAATGCTTAGGATTGATAAATGTGAGTTTGCAAAGGGAAAAATGTGAAAGTGACAATTAGAGTGGCTCCAGCGCCTCACAGGGTCTGGACCAGGGCTGCAAGAGTAATCGCAAACAAACTCAGAATTTCAATGGACGCAATTAGAAAATCCCAAAGGCTGCAATTTCTCAAGTACAATCATTTCCTCGTCAAACAACAAAATGATTGTGTCTTATTCTGCATAAAATGGCCACCCCTGTAGTTTAGATCTGTACAAACATGTTCTGAAATGTGATTTTTGAATTAGTTTGACAATTTATCTTTCTATTCAATCGCAGTCACAATGCTTGCTTGAAAATATTGCAGTTAGATATTTTTTACCAAATAGATCAGCCCTACTCTGGACAGGGCTGGGCGATGGTGATAAAAATCAAATCTCATTTCTGTGGCAATATGCCATTTTGATGAAATCGTCATATAATCTCTTGAATCCAACCCACGATAAAACAAAGATTTTTTTTTCCCACGCACTCCTCCTGTTGGAGAGTGACAGGTGAATTTAACCTATTGTAACCTTTCACAAGAAGCAGATGACTTTAGTTACATCTTCAAGGCAATATAAAAAGAGTAAGTGCGCAAGAATCATGATAAAAATCTAAATTGTACTCTGGCTTCAAGAAAATAATCATATTAAATTTTTGGCATATCACCCACCCCTTTTGGACAGCATCTTGCAGATAAAAGCTTAGACCTCTCTGTGCTGCCCCAGATTCACAGTTATGCAACAGAGAGCAGCAACAGCCCATAAACAAATTAACATTAACAGAAGTGCAGAGCCTCAGTCAGGCACAGCCGATCACCACGGAGCAAAGGAAATGCAGGCAATTGCAGAAGACGCATAAATAACAACTGTGATGTATTGCAGTGATTGCCGTGATCAAGCAGTTCTGTTTGGGGCCACAACACAGAGCAAAGCAAAGGCCAAGATGTTCTGAACCATATGGTATACATTTACCATCCCTCTGCACATACACAGGGTTGACTAGTGCCCCTTATCACTGCGGCGTTGTCCCTAAATTGGGCGTGATCCCTGTGTGAGTGGGTGTCAGGTCGTCCTCTCAGCTCTTTGGCAGTGTGGCACCAAGGGGCATGAGTCAGACTTCATCCTCTTACTCTCCACAGCCCTGCGGCAGGCGCAGCTTAGGGTCTGCGGCGGGCAGGGGCACCATGGATTTAGTTTGAGAGGGGGCACATTCATGTGAACGGACGGAGGAATGCCTATTTGAAAGACTGTGCTAATCCTTAATTTCCCTGAGGGAATATCAGGGGATGAAGATGAAGTTTGAAAGAGATTCTGGAGGGCTATAATCACACAAAGCCTGGCCTGAGAGAAAGGGACAGGGAACAACCGTCTTTTATCTTTGTTACATTTAGATGAATGTTTCTAAAATATCAGTGTTATTTCAAAGTATAAGTTGTGTTTGGTTAAAAAGGTTCGTACATACCTTAGACATAGCTTAGCTTGTTATTTACCGTACTTAAAACATCACCCTTACATATAGAGGCTTGTCTGACAGCAGTATTTCTAGACTTGTGTGAGTAAAACCCTGTGTGTTTGTGCCAGAGGAGGCTCCAGGTGCAGAACCGGTGTCATATAAAGAGATTCAGCAGCGGTGCGTTGGAGCTGTGTCCACTCTGAGGATTAGACATGTCCAGGGCACTGTGCCCAGCTCAAACTGGCACACGTCAGGCACAGGACAAAGTCATTCTAATGGACAAAACTGAGCGTGCTACAACCACTCTGCTGCAAAGACCGGAGCAGGAACTTGTCCTCCCAAACAGAGGAAGTGCTAAATAAAGGCAGACAAATTCAAACAGTTTACAGTAATGAAATAGGCTAAACAAAGAAACACGACATGGTCCAGTTTGGTTACAAAAACTAAAGAGGCTTTCCCCATTCTTCATAATGGAGCAAAGCAGCCATGTAATAGTGAATTTGCCAGTCACTTTGCTTAGTCAGGCTACAGCAGCAGACCAACTATAGTTTTTCCCTCACAGAGAGCTGGGCAGGCTGGTATTTTATATGATGATTGAGCTGATCTGTTTCCTGTGCAGGCCTGCTGGGGTTCGGCAGTGTGTTTGTCATTTAGGAGAGTAGTGAGGCCCAGCAGGTGGTCTCCAGACACAGTGAGAGCGACGCCAGCACAAAGCAAAAGCATGCACACATCTGTACAAGTGACCACCTCAGCAGTGAAAGCAGAGGAGTGGATTTGGCCAGACTAAACCCAAAACATTTAAGCTTTTAGAAAATCAGCTATAATGACATTGGGAGGGGGGCAGTCTGGAGGGGGGAGATCCGGAGGGTGGGGCCCAGGCTTTTAGTTGTGGGATGGTTTTGTAAAGAAAGAGCTCCAAACAGACTCCACAGGGGAGCAGCACCTCAGCAGCCTCAGCTCCATTTGTCCCTTTGTTATTCTAAGACAGAAGAGGCACAACCGACACAAACAACTCACACTACACACTTCACTTATGTTTGTTTACAGACCGTGATAATGCTACTCAAAATCATATTTGCAGCTAAATCCAATGTTATATTTTACATGGAAAGTGTACAGAAATTGTAATGATGCTAATTGCTAAGCTAACCTCTTACTTACAAGCAACCAGGTTTAATTCCCAGCTCAGAAAAAATAGCTCAACATTACTTGGTCACTATTTTGGATGTAGGGGAGTCTTCTGGTCCAGTGAAGAACTGTAATTGTATTTAATTAAATTCAGGGATTCTCGGTTTTGTTCTGGTTTGGTTGCGATTTAATTAAATTTAGTCACTTTGGTGATGTTGAATTCAATTGTACTTTGAAAGATTTCTGAGGCAGTACTCATTCCTTTATATTCCTGTCTGCATTCAAGTAAGATATGGAACAATATTATCAGGAGACATCTATTGGGTTTGGTGAATTGTTTTTTTTTTTTCTCATTGTTTTACAGCAAGATTTGAGAGGGTCAGGTACATTTCATGACTCACAGAAAAACGCCCAATACTCAGTGCCTGTTAACAGCCTTTATCAAATAACAAGAGAAAAATGCAGACCGTATAGTTGAACATTGACAGACGAAGCATTAGTCAGCGTGAATGGCCCTGCTGCGCACACATATGTGGAATTCATCACTCATTCTTAGAGCTGCTCTGCCTGCTGTCGGCTCCACTAACACATGTCCCAAACATTGTGCACAGAGCAAAACATCACAAATTCAGATGCTCGAGGAATGCTAACATGACGGTGTTAGATTTCCCAGCTTCCCCTGCTCTCTCCTGCGACAGGTCAAAGGTCAACTGTTAAACGCCAGTGCCTCTGGTTTTCACTTCAGCTCAGGTGCCAGGTGCGGAAAAATGCAAGGAATTCCATCTAGGCCCTAAACTGTTATTATTCAGACTGGGGGGATATCTTCTGCAAACAGCGTTATACAATGGACGTTACACTGGTGTTACACTGAATCTACACTGCAAAATATGGCATGTGAATAACACATTATTATTAACTTTGAAGAACGCCTCAACCAGTGAACGAAGAGAAAACTGGTTCTCACAGGCGACAGAATGAGAAGTTTATAAGGACCTATTTTTGAGAAGTAAATAAAAATAAATAAGATAAAAATAAAAATCTAATATTAGATGATGGTCATGTCTTTATTTCTGCATACAACAAAACAGACATTTAATATGCTGTGCTGGTGGTCCAGTTCAGCCAAAATAACATTTTATTTAGATAAGTTAAGTTAAATAGCCTTAATAGCCTTAAGACACCCTCAGACAAGACATACATAGTCTGTCATAAAAAACAAAACATTGCAATACCAGTAAAATTCAGATAAAACTCACAAACAATATAATATAAAAAACAGTAATCACAATTTCCTAAAGCCCTATACATTCACAGTTGTATGTTTTTAACATCAGGGCTACCGTTATACTCTCAAACTATGGTTCCTCCTGACAAAGACAAACAAAATAGCTGAGAATGTGGGAGAGGAGTCATTCGTCTAAGCTCCCAGTGCGTCTGTCCAGAGCTCCATGCATTCCTCTGTTAATTTTCCCTCAGTGAACCGGCCGCACTGTCCCTGCTCCACTGGCCCCACCTCCAGAACAACCACATCTGCATCTGCTTGGAGAAACCAAGAACCGGAAGTACCGAAACTCCCTATTGGCAATACCAGGACAGGAGACATCAGAGGTGGGATAGCAAAAATGTACTCTGTTATGTACTGTTACTGCAGTACAGAACTCTAATAACACGTGGGGTATTAGTAATCCAAAAAAACTATAGGCCTACATAAATAATACAAAAAATACATAATTCTATCCAAGAACTGTGCAGAACATCTGCTTAGTTAATGTTTTTTGCTGGTGTCATGAGACAGTCAAATCATACGAACTGCAAATTCTGGTATTCCCAACTTCATTATTAAAAATGAGGAATACCATTTTTGGTAAGGTGCATGACACAAGAAATCCTCAAAATCTTATCATTTATGAAACGCAGAGATTTAACAGTAGCTATTGCTACTGCTAAAAAGTGTTTTACAGATTTATATTTATAAATGTTACTCAAGTAAATGTAACTGAATAGACATTACCCGCCACTTCTGGTTAAGTGAAAGTACAGTATACAAAACCCAGACCAACTGTGTAAACAACAACAATGCAGTATGGGTGTGACAACTGTAGCTGACCCTGTGTGGGTTTGACCGTGACCACTCGGAGGGGTCCAGGCCCTGCCCAGCTCATTGAAGTGCTAATGGGGCGCTGTGTAGCAAATGTTTTGGGGCGGCTGTGGCGTTAAACAAGCCGGGGTCAGTCCCATGTGTCCCTCGGCAACCGCTGCACAAGCATCCTCCTGGGAACGCTGGCATTCCACAGAGCAGAGCTGGTTACAAAAACACCACAAGTTCTGACAAGCAGCCCATTCCTGAGCAACAACGCAAAAAAGTATATCAGACGGTACTCCTCCTACACCGCCCGAGACAATCAAATAGATTAGTGTTTTAATGCAGGATAATGAGGGAGGACTTTGTGTATTCTGGAAAACAGCTTAAATCTGTCAACTCTCAAGGGTTTCATTACTACAAAAATGTATAGTTTTGGGGTGTGACATCTGATTCTGAAGACACAAATCACAGATATGGGGTCAGTGTTGTTTTGTTTGTGCCTCCTGGCAATATGGTAAATGAGATATTCAATTGTTCCTCCATGTCAGTTCAGTCAATGGTATAAAAAAAGACCCAAGCATATCACTGACAATTAGAAATGACTGAATCTCGTCAATTATAATTAATCATACAAATTTTAATTGTGCACTAGGACTGGAAACACCAGAACTGCCTTGTCTGGTTTAGGTATTCAGCATGTTACAATGTTACAGTATGTTATGTCATAATTCAGCATAGGTCCAATCATGATGAGATTGTATCAGTTCAGATTCAATAATATCCCTTTGTTTTGGGCCTAACAATGCATTATTAGACAAAGAACAAGTGAGAAAGTGAGAAAAAGTTTTTCTCACAAAACCAATCTCCCCTGACAGGATTAAAACATAACTGCAAACACTGGATGAGAACTGTTATTAGTATCAACATACAGCAGTCAACAAAGTCTGGGGAGCCATGAGATGAAGCCACCATGATCTAGATTTTCAGATTTGCAAAATATATCAAAACAATAACAACCTTACAACATCGTCCTTACTTTGGTGTCAACGTGAAAGCGCTCATTGACCACGTTACTAATTAATTTATTTCCTTAAAGCTTATACACTGATTCTACTGAGCTGGCATTACCAAACACTGATTGCTTAAGTCAGAATAGATGACACAATGGGCCCGTCAGTCCAACAGATCTGCAGCAATAGATGAGACAAGCCGTGACTGCATGACATTACTGAATTGGATTTCCGATTAGGAAGGTTTAATGTAATTATCTTGAGTACATTGGGCAGACTGAACTAAGTAACACACAGTGATGGTTGAATGCTTCACCTCCGGGCATCACAGCGACTGTTCTTCAAGATGGAGGTGGTTT
>KN481882.1:55986-102212 GCA_000787095.1 Periophthalmodon schlosseri | reverse complement strand
GGAGCAATAATCTGTTTTGATTGACAGTCAGTGCATCTGCATGCGATCAGTATTAAAATCAGGTTGGGGAAAGCAACATGCATTAATCATATGCCCTTGTTGGCTATAACTTGACAATGACTATGTAAGGCATAAATATGTTTTGAAGCACTGGCCATACTTAATATAGGATTCATTTTGAAGAAGCTTGCAGACAGATGCAGTGGTGTTGAGCTAATAGCTGTTCTTATAAATAGTACAGATAGTATCAAAAAGGCAGAAGAAACCCAGGCTTTATCATGTTAATGAAATGTTTGTAGGCAAAAGACTACCCTGGTTCCTCCTTTGTACGTCCATTAAGTCAAGAATTCAACATTTAAAAAAGGCATTACAAAGTAGTATTACAAATATTACTGACAGCTTGCTATGACAGCCATAAACTATTTAGAAATACTACATTCTTAACCTTAATTTTCTTTGTTGTCTGTGTGAAAAGCTCATCTGACAGGTCTATAATATGAATGAGTTAAGGCGTTTTTTGGGTCAGTATGAAAGCTGAAACTACTGAGCAAACCACAGCACCTTTGGATGTGGTGTGCAATAGTACAAGCATAATAAACACAACCAATGGACCTATTTAACCAAGCCATAGTCTAAATGACTTGGATCGTGGAGACACTGGCTGTATTCCCATTGTTCTTGCATAGACTGATTATTTACTGTTACCTGGACTACATAAGGGGTTTGTTAGACATCACAGGACCAAGGGACTTTATGCAACTCATGGCTGGAGAAGCTAACAAAGACGCAGCACTACCCTGGACAGTGTCACGCCAAAGAAAGCATTACTGTGTTAAACTAGCTAACCTGTTTACAAGTGGTAAGACGCACAAGCTTTACGCAAAGTAAAACGTAAACCTACAAGTAACCTACAATAATCTCTGCCTTCTTGTCTATTTCCCGGCATCCCTTTCTTCCATATTTCCAATGTGGAGCCTCACCTAAGCAGACTGGAGAGCGTGTGAGAAGAGGTGCCGCTGTTGCCGCTTCCCCCGGTGCCAGAAGATCCACCGCTAGCGCCAGCCGACTGCCTCTTCCCCGATAAAAGCTTCTCCACGGCCGCCAGATTTCCCGTGCGAGCCGCTTCGAGTAGCTCCTGCTCCTTCCCCATCGCGGATCTCAGACAAAATCAGAGAAAGGCGCGGGGAAGAGACAGGAAAAAGGGGTTTAGGCTGTGGTTAGTGAAATTCTTGTATGATTCCCGTTTTCTCGCTGCGTCCTCGATTGTACCAAAAGGAAAAATGCGCCCTTCTCCACCGCTCTATCTGCCGCCTGTACCAATCCACGGTGCCGCTAGTATCCACAAGAGAAAAGTTTCGTACGGCAGTCGGCAGCCCAGTACCATGGACGAACAAACTTCCTCTGACCAGTCCCCCGATCTTGGTCCGTCACTTCCTTGAAACTACCCTTTCTTTCTGCATCTCCAACGCGAAACCCCACTGCGCTCATACCGTGCTCTGCTCTGCTCTCCTCCCCCGCCCTGGCGTTTTCATGGGGAAAGGTGGTGGAGGCGACTGGGTTAATTTGGGGAATTTGGTTTATGGGTTTTGGTTCTTAGTGTTAAAACAGTTTTTCGATCCTTCATTGTAAAGTAAAAAAACAATAAATAGTAACTTTTTTGGTATCAAACTGCAGTTTCACTGTCAAAACAGCACACTTAAAGACAGTTATTTTTATTTCAACAAATTTGTTTTATTTTATTTCAGTGTTCATATTTTATAGCCAATCGATTTTTATGGCAAAAAATAAGAGATAAAGACAATAAAATAAATTGACTTTGAGCTGACTCTGAGTATCAATAAAGTTATTTGAAACCGGAAGCGGAAGTAAACACAAGAAGAAAACAAAAGAAAAAATCCCGTGGACAAATTTTGCTTCGAAAATCATTACATTTGCTTTATTTGTGATTACCGCATGAGGCCATGAGTTCATAATGTTTAGGCAAGTTTAATGTACAAATTATTTGATAGCTTACGTGTGGATTTTGCCTTCAGAAAGTCAGTTCATTTCTCTTAACTAGCTGTTGTTGCCAGCATCAGGCTGCATACAAGGTACGTGCTGATTGGATTGAAGTACTACACCGTATGGATAGTTGTTTAGTTCGATAATAACGTGTCAATATTTTTTTCCATTTTTGTCGTCTGATCCATTGCAGGGTACAGTGTGGCAAGTAATTGTTTGGGTTTTGTCAATAATGGCAGACCCAGCAAGGATAAAACCGGATGAGACTCCCGAAAAGATATCTAACTCCACACTTAAGGAAGAGGAACATCCCAAATCAGATTATAAGCAAGAAAATATCCAAGAAGTATCCAAACCTGCTGAAGAAATCAAAGAGTTGCCTTCTACAGAGCCATCTAAATCAAGTGTCAAACCTGTATGTGCTTTCACTTAAATGAAATGTTTATGTGATTTGTATGCCATAGACATTTGAATAAATCTATGTTTTACCCTGTGAACATTGCTCCAAAGGAATCAGCTGCTGCTACTGAAGATGAGGACGAGAGCACCTCTGGTCAGCCTCCCTCTAAAAGGTTGAAGGTAGAGCCAGGCCCTGCTCCTGGCCCTTCTACAGGCCCTGCTCCTGGACCAACTCCGGGCTCAGCTCCAGGAACTGCTCCAGGCCCAGACAAAAAGAAGGAGAAGCGCCACAAAGTAGACGAGGATGAGATTCAGAAGATGCAGTAAGTTTTCCAGGTTATAATTGAGTCACTTGCAAGGACTACGCCACAACCAAATAAGATAAAGCTTTATTTGTCCCACAGTGGTGAAATTACAATGGACAAGTTAAGAACAGCAGGAAAATAGGAACATTCAATCAAAATCAAAATAAATTTTACAACATCCGTGCTTACTCTGAGTGGGATTGGGACAAACCAAAACTGTCTCTTGACTGTGGTTATGAACAGTGCAGCATATGGAAAAGAATAAATGGCAGGTAAAGTGATTTCAGTATAATTGTCTATTTGTAAATCTTTCAAATTTATCTGGATCTTGATTTTGATTGCATGTTCCTATTTACCTGCATCAATAATATTGACTGAAGATATTTATTGATTGATGATATAATAATATGATGGGCTTTGTCTCAGGTGGTCAGCCCAGTCCATACAGAACCCCCGAGTGTAGATGTCTTAAGGCTGAAAGACAAACAAGAGTGATGGGGTGGGAGAGTGGGGTTGAGATTGCGGAGACAAACTGTGTTGATGTGGTAGCCCAGTATAAATGGGGCTCCTGGGTAATTAGAGGTGTGGTAGAGGTGAGCTGTGGTTCGCTGGAGAGGAGGAGGAGGATGCTGAGGCATGGAATATTATCTCCATATATGCAAAAATATTTAGTATTAATCATGGGTTTTGTGTTAGGGTTTTGGTTTCATCCTTTTCCGAGGAGCAGCTGAATCGCTATGAAATGTACAGACGATCTGCCTTCCCTAAAGCTGCCATTAAGAGGGTAAGACTTCAGAGTTCAATTTAAATCTTCCTGTGTTCTTGTTTCCTAATGTTATAAAAGTAATAAAACTTCTTTGTGTTCATGTTCAGCTCATTCAGTCCATAACAGGATCATCTGTATCCCAGAATGTTGTCATTGCCATGTCCGGTATTGCAAAGGTTTTTGCTGGGGAAATTGTTGAAGAAGGTCAGTGGTAAACATAATGGAACAACATGAGAAATATAATTGACATGAATGTGTAAATAATTTTATGGTTTTGTCTCGCAGCTTTAGACGTCTGTGAGAAGTGGGGGGACACACCACCACTCCAGCCCAAACACATGAGGGAGGCAGTGAGGAGGTTGAAAAGTCGCGAACAGATTCCAAACACAAAGCATAAACATATTATTTTTCATTGATAAAAAAAGTACAATGTTTGTGTGTAATAGTGTTTATTCATTGTTTTATTATGATGAATAGTATTCTAAGATTCATCAGTTCTCGGAAAAATGTTCACATATTGCTGAAATAAATTTGTTTTTAAGTATAAGTAATATTACAACGTAGCAATTAATTAATTAATTGTATTTGTCTTTTGTGACAGTTTTTCCATGTTTTAAATACAAATGTGTGTGTGTATATATATATATATATAAATGTTTGCCTTTTAAGTTGTGGTAACAATCAAGTTAACTTTGGTAAGTAATAAGTTATAAGATAAACCGTTACCAAGTTAAATCATCACGAACATAAACAGTAACAAACTGTTTTTTTCAACATATATTTATTTTATCCTCCAAAAGAAATTTCACATAATACCTTTGGTTCACAGAACCAATTATCTGCTGTTTTTGTCACATAAAATAAAGCAAACGTAAAAATCACACATAATTGTTAAAATACTGTCCACACGGTCTGTAACATTTGCATCAAATATGACGGTTTCACAATAGTTTTCTGCATTTTTTGTGCAAAATCTTGTGAATTAACCACACAAGTGCAAAAACTCACGAGGCATTATCTTATACAATACAATTCAGTTAGTGCATCTTCTCCTTAGTGGCAAGTTCGCTTTCGTATGACATTTTGCACTTTTGATTGTGTGTTAACATGTAAAAACCTGGCCTGCCTTAGTGTGCAAAGGAAGTCTAAAGCACCAGTTTGTTCAAATAAATGGGGAATGCTACGTAGTATTTCGACTGGTAGTAGGGAGCTACATGTTAAAACCAGCATAAAACTCACATTGTATCTGTATCACTTGAAAGTACAAAATGTATCATCATTATTATTATTATTATTATTTGGCAATACTTAACTGGAAATTACATAGGAAAAACAAAAGAAAATTACGAACAAAATTTATTTAGTGGTATCATGAAATTTAGCATCTCGGAACAAACTATACTATTTTTGATAAATCCATATTTTGAAATTCTATTGCTTTTATATTTTGTACATTACATTCCACAAAGAATGTAAATCAGTCATTCAAAGTTTAAAGGCAAAAGGAGATGATGCTTCAGATACATGTCCAGTTAGCACAACAGACCACTAGGGGTCTCCAGTTAACCATGATAAATCCTACTGACAGTTGAGGAAATCACTGTGGCCTTAAATAATTTGCACATAATCATATAAAACACTGCATCTCCAGAGGCAATGAGTAACATGTACGCAAATTAAAGCATGAATGAGATTTTCTTTCAAAATTATCCATGTCACAGATTATCCAATGAAAGAATCAAAAGAAAAATAAATAAAAACACAACCATCCTGGCATCTTGAGGCATGAAATCTGTGTTGTAACTTGCAGATATCCAAATAATAAATATTTTTTTCTAGTATTTCAAAGCCAGAGTTTCATGGCTATCAATACTATGTTCATATGGTATAACTTTAAATATTACTTTGATATGACTTTATAAGTGCATAAACAAAATAAATACTAAAACATAAAACCGTTTTGTAACACTATAAGACTGACTACATATGCAAAACAAATAACAAATAAACCTGGTTTGCCGATATAATCCCAAACTTCCATTGACCCAGTTACAATACTAAAGCTGCTGTGTAACGTGGTGTCTACAGCTTAAAGGCATGTGTTTGGAGGTCATTAAACCACAGAGCACATAGTTTCACAGTAAAAAGAACAATACTAAAAATTTCACAACTTCAAAGTAAAAAAATACACACTGAGTGAAAGTGTGCAGAGTAGATAAGAGTGAATTCATTTGTACCAGTCAAGTGTACTAGTCCACCAGTGTAGGTGATGACATGCACCCGTGTCTTTTGGGAGCAGCATAGTTCTGCTTAAAAAGTGCAATCTTTATCCTACTCGTAGTTTTTCCCACACACTAAAAACAAATACAAGACTAAACAGCTATTGTAGATGAGTAAAAAATAAACACATTCTATGGAAGAAATGACATTTTCAAGTCTGTGTTCTTAGTCGTACACTAAAATTGTAAAGCTTAACATGCATAATTTTCAGTAGGATTGATGTTTGTAAAGTTTGTTTTAAAATGCATTTACATCAATGTGAAAAAATGACATGGAGATGCTACTTTAGAGTTACATAAATTAGTAATGAGTGAGATTTAAAGCTGCCCACACATGCTGTGGGAAACACTCGTACCTTTCTCTTACAATGATATTGTTACATTTGTGCTGTGAGGAAATCTAGATGGAGGCCTAGACTGTAGTACCACTTTCTCCCAGTCTTCACACACTCAACATGCTGGTCGATAAAACTAATAAATAAGCAGAAAAATGTTCTGAGGCAGAGAAACAGTACCTCACAGAGTGAAAGTGGGGTCATATTTCCTGACCTCCAACAGGAGGCGATCTCTCTCACTGAGCACCTGAGTGAGAGCCGCCTGGACATCAGAGAGCTGATCGACTGAGGTTTGATTCTGCAAAATAAATGACAAAGTTACACTAAAATTCTGCTCTATAAATAAATCATTACACTTAAAGTTGTTACTAACTATGCTACAGTATGGATAACATGTTCTGACTGACAGCAGCAGGTGTAATTACAACTCTGTTACACTGGTTTAATGGAGCCAACAGCTAACAGTGAGCATAAAATAAACACTGGTTACTGACTGCAGTTAAAGTTAGACAAAGACGGTTAATTAAAAAAGCTAAGACATATTATTTTTTTAAAATTCAATCTGGATTGAGTCATGGATATCAACACTATTGTAACTATTTAAAATACTCACTAGATGCTCCAAAGCATTGTTTAGTGAAGTCACTTTCTTACCTGTTTCTGCTGAGGTGCGCTATCCTGGTTTGAGTCTGTAATGGGGACATTTGTGGTGGATTTGTGTTCGGCGCTTTCAGCTGCAATGAAAAAGATAGAAGGGTTACTAATATCAATATTTGTGAGCTTTAGAATATGGCCAGCTTAACATTATAGAATGATAATACTTCATTATAGATACACACCTTTGACTCTCAGGATGCCATCTTCACCTCGCTCGAGCAACAGCTGATCTACAATGAACGTAGCTGGAACAGGTTGAGGGGCCGTGGGATAGATTCTTGGACCATCGTCCTAAAATTTAAAACATTGTATTTTGTCTCAATTGTCACCACAGTATTAATGGATTTCAAATGACATCACAACAATTCATATTGAGATGGGACCAAACAAATTAATATATTTCTATTAGCAATTTGCAGATTTTTTTGTGTTGGAAGTATGGCAGGAATCTGATCCAAGTTTAACATTTATAGATTCTCCTTTTGGTGATTTAAAATACCATATAATTGAGAGAAACTCTAGTCTCTGTCCCAAATTGGACAATCAATCAATAATCAAAAATAACCAATAAATAACAATTATTGAATGAATTGTGGCCCAACCTTCTTGTCAAAGCCTGATCTTGTCAAATCTCAGAAGCTAAGTGGGGCTAATGCATTATAACTACCCTTTACCTTTATAGTGATGGAGATATTATTCATGTGAAGCTTTAAGGGCTGGCTGTCTACGGCAAATTCATCCTCAAGAAAGGGGCCAATGTTGGCGAGAGTGGACGATAACAACTCCACGTGGCAGTCCTTTAAACTCATGTTCATGAAGCTCACACAGTCAGTGGAGTGCTCCATGGCAGAGACACCCATCTCTGTCCGGAGAGATACGGCAGGAACCTTTCTGGGCTTGTTCTGCTTCTGTAGCACTCCAATTGGAACTGAAAAACAGACAACATATTTTAGAACAATTAAGTGCTCCTCAATTAATGCATAATAACAAAATGAAGTAGGAACAGAAAAAAGATTTTGATTTACCTTGTACTATACCAGCCTGGATGTCTGAAGTCCTAATATTACCCAATTGTACAGGGACAAGATTCTGAGCTTCTGCAACAACCATTTGATCCTCTCCCTTTGCTTCCATGGTACAGGCAATCCCACTCAGAGTAAGCACGAATGCTGAGGCCTATGGAAACACAACAGATAAAGTTGGGTAAGATGAACAGTATATCCTAGCCCAAAATATGTACTTTTCTCTTATTTTTACTTATTTCATTGATATTCATGTAGTATCTAAAATGTTCCTTACCATATCTTGTGAGACGTCCTCTGTGCTTTGGGACAGAGAGCTGCTGAGGTCAGCGGATGACCCTCCGTCAGTGCCGAGTGCAGGACTGCATCGACTGCCTGTATTAACGCCTGTATTATTTGGACGCATGGACTCAACTCCTGATTCTGTAAAGACAGGCACATTCACTTTTAACTGTTGCATTTTAATGTGAAAACATTTTATTCAGCTTTAAGCACCTGAGCCAATTAAAACAACAAAACCATCACTAAGGTCACTATCCACAGAGAGGTTTTCGTCAGGCAGGCTGCCGTCCAGAATGGCACTGTCAAAGGAATGCTGAGAGGGCGACTGCTTCATGGAGCGCAGACTGGGGGCAGGAGATGACTCTTCTGAGCGCTGGGCTGGCTCCCTGTGCAGCACAAAAACAGTGTTCAGAAACACTTCATGAAAACATTAGGCTCCTACTCCATCATGCTGCCCAGAGAACAGCAGGACAGGCTTATTACTTACTTTGCTGGACTGAACAACTTGCTCATCCCGGAGCCTCTGCTCAGCATACTGAAGGCATCTTTTGTAATAGAAAACGCTCCTTTGGTCAGGTCCAGGGAGGCACTGAGGGCATCTTTGGTCACGTCCTTGGTAACATTAATCGCACTGGACAGTTCTCCCTCCAGGCTGAAGGTAGATGGCTCACGGGACAGGGTGGGTGACTGGACAGGTGACAGGACAGGTGAGAGGGCAGGAGTGTTTACGTCTAACCCATCCTCCTGTAGACCCTCCTCCACGGCCTCACACGCCTCCTCTACTGCCCCCTCCTGTTCATCTTGATCCAAGCCCGCATCTCTCGTGCTGACAGAGGAGATCCCGTTCTCCTCTGGGACCAGGTCTGGGATGTGGTGGGAGGGGGAGAGGTCTGACTCACTAATGCTGGGGCTGTCTGTCTCTGGAGTGTGGGGCACCTCTGGCTCCGGCTCTGTGCTCACGGGAGGCAACAGCAGCCCCACTTCTGCAGAATCCAGGAGCAGAGCACAACACGCTGTTAAGGCCTCTAGTTTGTCTACTTTAGCCTTTTTAACCTCCTTGGTATCTTGCCCCAGCTCTGCTCCTAAACGTGCCAGGGCATCCTTCATTCTCAACAAAGCAACATACTGATAATGGTTGAGCCACATTTTGACGGGAGTGATAGCATGCACCAGAAAGTGAAAAGAAGCAAACTCCTCATTCTCCTCTCCTTCATTTTGTCCATTGCTTTGACTGGAAAAAGCCAGTGGTCTACACATCCACACTGACATGGTTAAGGGTTCTACAAATGGCTGCGTTCTGCCTTTTGGAGATCTGCGTGCTCCATCAAAACCAAGTGTGATCCGGGACAGACTCAGGGACCAGACATCTTGGGACCTGGGCAATTTTTGATCTAAAAGCTGCGGTTTGGTTTCCTGTGAGTGTCTGAGGAAGACAGATGGAAGAGGGTGAAAGGCAGTTTGATCTTTGTGGTGTGAAGCTTTGAAGAAATGATTGGCAGTGAAGTTGTTGTAGATGCTGTTGAGGTCAGCTCTGGTGCCATGAGGACAGTGGCGCGTGTTGCTAACCGCCATTTGGGGCACGACAACAGACAAAGACTGTGGACGCTCCGGGTGGTCCAAAATAGATGAATCAAGTGGAATTACCATCTAAAAAGAATTTTAAAAAAATCAATTAGCTGTATCTCCATCTCCATGGAGATAAGCATATGAAGGACCTCCAGGGGAAAAGTTACATGGTACAACTTTAAAGATCAATTGACGCTGCATATTTAAACATACGTTAACTACTAAACAACAGTTATATGCATTTCTGAACATTTTAGTCAAGGTCTGAACTACAAAGTTTTAAAAAATGCAGAGGGGAAATTTAGTTCGCTGCAGAGGCATTTTGTTACCTATTTAAATGCAATGTCATGTAATCATTCAGCTTTAAATGATCAATACAACAATATACTATATATTTTTACCTTCAGTTGAGCTGCGTCCATACGAATATCTACATGCTCCTCTGTCTTGTTGCTGTCTTGCAGATGATAAAAAGCTTTAACTTGATCTAAAGTGTGGAGAAGGCCTCGCGAGAACAGATTGATCCATAGGACACTGGCTGGGTCCACACACAGCTGAATGCCGTTCAGCTGAGCGTACAGACTCGAAGTGGGCACTAAAACAAACATAGGAAAAAATGTGCCACATATAAGGTTATTGTCATATGTTGTGTATTTTCTCTGACTTTTTAAATATTTTTAGGCGACGGGTCTATAACAAGGTGCACTATGTAACTTTTCTGGTAGAGGGTCTGCCACCTGCTTGTCTCCATGGAGATCTTTTTGCTTTGCCTGTACTGCAATGATATAAAACATATTAAAGTTTGTATTTCTTTAGTTACAGGTATTCTTACACAGATCTGATCTGTAACTTGACCTGCTTGTCTTCAAAACAAGTTTGATGCCATACTGTGGACCTTTCCTGGCAAAGTGATGACATCAGAAGGTAGTGGACCTTCCATCAGAAAAGTTACATACTGCATATTTAAAATGTTAGGCATGAAAAAAAAAAATGATGCCCTGTTTTTATGAATTCAGAACATCTAGAATAATACCTACGTCATCTTTAGCTTAAAACATTAGCTTCTTATGCTAAAGATGGTTATTAGCTACCATAGAAGTATAATAAAAATTTAGAAGATAAAACCAAGATGGCGCCGTATTTGTTTCAATGGCCTGTGCTCATTGGTGCATGGGCCCAAAAATAATTTTCTCTTCCACATTACTTCCTCAATACGGGCTAGGACCTCCCACCATGCGACATCAGAATCAGAGCGATAGCTTCTAGAATGGAGCTAGAGCGGGCTCAGAGTGGGGCTAGGCTAAATCTTACAAAGCTAACTTTTAGGTGCTTTGAGGATTTATGACTTTTACATGTTCATGTTGTGAAAATAAAGAAGAATCCCTACAAAACCTAACCTTTGTGAAAGCTGTGGATGCCCTGTCACTGAACAAGGGCAGTTTGGATTCCCAAAAAATGCACTGCGCTCTATGGGAGAATTATTTCTGGGCCCAAAGCTCATGGGAGTTGCAGCACCTGTGGAGTGGCCACTAGTCGATCTCGCCCTGGGACAGAGTGGGAATCCCCTCAGTATTCAGGATTACTTAAACTTGCATTAATGAAACAGAACACAACTTTGGGTATGTTTTCGAAGAGGAAACAAAAGCCTAAAGACAGTTTAATATAAAAAGTGATATTTACAAAGATTAGCCAGTTGAAAGTGTTATTTCCATCTGTTTTACCTTCTAAATTAGAGTTGTCTGGAAAGTAGTACTCTGAAAACTGTAGATGGATTGCTGGTACGTTGTCGGGAAAATGAAGAGCTTTACGGTTACAACAAATAAAAGACTGGGTTCTTTTGTTCTGACGGCCTCTTGTGGACACCTAAATGTGAAAAGATAGAAGACAAATAATCAATAGCTACAACATCTTGTTACGTACTAAATGTTTTCCATAGACAGTTTTCAACACCTGTGCATGTAATTAATAAAAGAGGAACTGAAAACTAAAAACCTGTGGTTTGTTCTTCACAAAAATAAAAATATCAAAAATTGTATGAGGCAATGAAGATTTTCCAAATACGAAATTAATGCATGAATATTTTGGTTTACAAATGTACGATAAAACCAGTTAATTTTTAACTTACATGTTGACTTGAATTGTAACAGGCATTTCCCCACACAGACTATTCGATTACACACACCACAATAATGAGTTCTTTGTTGCCTTTGGGCTGTAAGTGGAGCTGATGCCTTCAGGCTGCTAATCTCTCACAGCCCTCCTGTAAATTTTGGTTAATTATAATTCCTGGGCCTGGCACGTGATACAAAAGCTAAAAGACAATAATCAACAGGGATTTTAGTGCAGATATAGCCTAAATAAATGAATACTATTTAGTCTAATTTTCTCTAAAATTACTGTGTGGAGATAAGAGAGTGACAGTGACCATTAGAAAAAGACAGAGGTACACTACATTTTCCATGCTTTGATTTAAAGGGGCTTTCTATTGGGCTCCTTTGAGGGGCATAATGCTCTGGGCCTTTTATTACAGTACAACATCTGTTGGGCAAGTAAATGTAATTATGTCGAAGGAGCCTTGCCTGGTGAATGTCAAAATCATCCATTCTGATCACCACAGAGCTCGACCGCAGTCGTTTCAATGAGGCCCCTGAAGAGGCAGCGTTTCTGTTGGATATTTGCTCTGATGCAGATGACTTGAGAGTAGACTGTTTATCTAAAGCATTAACAAAAACAAAGGTCATATTCACTTTACAAAGTAAAGAAGTCAATATATGTTTTCTGAAGGTCAATACCTTGCCCTGTCCTGGCAGGAGAGCCCTTGGTCGATGGTACACTCTCAGTGACTGGCCCAGGAAAGCCAGAGACCTCTGCTCTTCTCTGAAAGTCCTGGAGCAGCTTCCCTGCCCATTGTGCCTGGGCCTCCATGGCTGCATTGTGACGCTCCCAGTGTTTACATCCATCAGCTGTAAGGAGAATAATCATTACTGAAGGAAATAATTTTTATTTATCTGTACAAAATCTATTAAGTCGTAACAAGCCAGTGCCCAATTATCTTAGAGACTAGTTAGCTATTCTACACTGTAAACCTGAGGAATTCTACCCAGAGTAATGGGACTGGTCTCCCTGCAATTATTCTGCTTGAGTAGTAATCCTCCTGTCTGTTGTGAATAGAGGCTGTGTTGGTGTGAATGAAAGCACTACTGTGCTTTGGGGCAAATTGGTTAAATAATAAAGAAAAAGGGCAGTTGTCTGTCTCACCAGGCCTGTGGATCGGGTAGAAGTCAAAGCCCAGCTTCTTAAAAGTGAGCTGCATGGAACCCTGTGAGGCCGGTGGGGGTGGCTCGTCTGTTTGGAGTCACACGGCAAGAGTTTAAAACCTGCTCCAGGAGGGTCGGTCTGTTTGATTGTTTAATTTAATCTTACCTTCATCTGCTGAAGAACTATCATTGCATATGTGCAGATCCAGTCGAGATATGGATGTGTGGTAGGAGGACTCTTTAACATCATACAAATCAAAGAATTGACTCATACTGTTGGGGCTGCAAGTCGAAGCAGGAGAGGGCTCTGTCCAGAGACTATGCATCCCAGGAGATGTAGGAGCAGCCTACAAAACACATTTAAATAAAACCTCCAGGCATATAAAGCAATAGAGCTTTGTTTGTTTAATAAAAAAAACAGTGTGTGGCACCTGCAATGATTCGGCAGTCATGTTTTTTCTCTGCTTAGCAGATTTTTCCATTGCCTCGCTGAGAGATTTGGCGTAGTGGATGATAGCTTTGAGTTGAGAATCAGTCAGGACCCACAAAAGGTCATCCAAGATAAAGAACAGTTTGGACGCCAGCACGTTACAGTCCTTTATCTAAATTCAATAACAGAATGATATAGTAAATACATTTAATCATTATAAAGTCATTATGAAGTTTGTGATATTTGGTTCAAACGTACTCTACGTTTCAGTGCAATACGAATGCGACCCTGATTGGTGATTAGCCGTAACGGTGTGCTGCCAAGGTCCTGATCATTACTTTCAATGGCATCTGCCTCAATCCGCAGACTCTGCCAGTTTATTTCTTTAAAGGTTAACACCTGCAACATAATGTACAGTATAATGTAGATCTTAATATATAATTAGAGTATCAATCTGGTAGGACATTTTGTGAAAGACTACAGTACCTCTCCTCTCTTGGGGTCGGAGATGCGGGTAAAGCGGAGGTCACTGCGCTGCCATTTGGGGTTGAGGCTGCTGCCTTGGAGCTGCCACAGTTCAAAAGAGGCGTGAAAGGCACGAGCCTGAACCTTGATGGTGATAGAGTTGATTCTGATAGACATGCCCTCAACCACCTTCTCCGCAAAACCATACTCACTGTAATAAGATTAAAAGATTTTGATAAATGTAAAAATTAACAAGACAAATTAACAAGTAGACCTGTCACAAAAATTATTATATAGACATCATTCAATACATGAAAGATGGAACAATTATTTTTGGGGGTCAATATTTAGTGCATGTACTTTTTCTATGTACTAGTACTTGTTTTTCTGTACTAAGATAAGATTTGAACTGTAGAGGGTTGAATAAATGACTTCTATGGTGTATTAAGTGTTTCATTTATCCATTGTAGTGCCTGTTCATTACGGTATGTATAGAATAGATTTTTGGAGGGAAATCCTGCTTTTACAATTATTGTGTCGTTTAACATCTATATTTTCTTCATACTTCAAAATGTGTTATCGTGACAGGCCTACTAACGAGACTATGGCAATGAGCTCAATATGCTTTGTTCATATGTACCTCTGACTTGCTGCAATTGCAATTGGAGATGGACCATTAGGGGGACGTGGTTCTTCACATGTTCTCATTTCTACCTCCACTTTGTCCAAGAACTACACAATGTAATACAACAATTGTTTTGAAAAAAGTTTTAAAGAACAAGCACAAAAAATGACAGATACTGACTAAAATTCTTACCAGACATATTGGGCTTGTTTTTAGCTTTGTCCATTGTATCTAAAAATAGCAGGACAGTAAGGACAAAAAAGTCAGTGAAGATGTGTTTGAACAGCATTCTGCCCTATTTGTGCGCTCTGTAGAAGGCACCACCTCACACAATGCTGCCCTGATCCTGACAATGAGCACTTTGTGATTTCTTCTGATTCAGTGAGAATACTTGTGCCAATACATACATATGTCATGGAAATGTATTCATTCCAATGAAAATGTTATTTAAGCAATTTAAGTATTCCTATATCAAAACCTAGCAATGCTTTAACGTAACTTCATACAAGGCTTGTACACTGGTGACAAAACATTACACTTAGTGTAAGGGCTGGGCAACATGGGAAAAAAATTTATTTCCCCATATTGATCAAACTTTATTTTATTTTTTTTTTTCTTTTCAAAAACTTAATAAAACTGCCTTTCAATACTGATTTCATGAACATAAACAAGACATACTTTTAATCAGCGCAATTAAACACAAGAAATATCCCAATTTATTCCTCCAAAGTCCAAACTCGAAACCACATGCTGCTCAATTAAAAAGACCAAAACTGATCACTGATGATTAAACTTGCCTGGATCTAAATCTTGATTACATTTACTCAGCCTAATTAAGTGCAAAAAGTACAAAAACACCATGTTCTTTCATGTCGGCTTTGAGACAGACATCATTCACAACTGCTCCATAATCAGGTTTGACAACTCAGAGACCTACCCTAATGGCAGCTTTGTTGCAGTAAACCCGAGTTACAGCAAGCCAGGTGGGCAGGTCCAGCATGTTCTGCAGAACCTCCTCATCCAACTCCAGATTAGACAGCTGGCCCTCCCCTTTAAGGGTGCTCAGGTTGATTTTGTCAGGTGACAGATTCTTGGTGAACCTGAAGAGAAAGTACCGAACATAAATACTGCAGCTGAAAGTAAAAAAAAAACTGGATCTGTCAGAGAAAAATGTAGAAAAATGGTAGACTCCACAGAATTAACTGGTATTTAATTGACTATTGTAGGCTATAAAGGAGGGGAGTGGTAGTAAAATGTATTCAGAAATACATGGCCATATGAATGTTTTGTTTCAAGGAATCTAACTAATATGTTGGTTTAAATCCAGTAAGTCGATCTATTTGTTTAGAGCTTTAATCCTCTGCCTGGTGTACTGCCACAGATCTACGGACACAATTCTCTTACATTTCTTTAACACAGAAACACAGGGTTTACAACACTGTAATGTATGTGGCGTGTCCGTCCACAGCCCATGACAGCATGGGGTCAGTTAGATACACAGTCACAACAACGTGTTAGCGTGGACTAGAAGCAAATGAATTACATAGTTCTTGGATGGAGAATGTACACGATCTCAAGGAGATCTGGAATACATTAGTCAAGCAGGCTAACAAGCTAACCCCCACGAAGACACTTACCGTGACAAATGTTTCAGAATCTGTTTTTTGATGATCCCGGCCATCCTGCCTTGGCGTAGTGTTAACCGGGATAAACGGCTTTATTTAGCTCTATAAGAGTAACTAGCTCGTGGGGACATGAGTACACTGCACAGCTGTAGCCGTGCGCATCTTGTTAGCCGCTGCCTTCTGTGCACAGCCTCTGCTGCTGCTGCCCGAGGTACACCGGACAGAGAGCGGGCGAGCCCCCTGCTCACAAACCACACAGCTACCCGAGCGATACAACAGCGCCATCTGCGGGACACATGAGGACAAAACATGAACCGGAGTCCTCAAATCACGATTTGTTTGCGCTATATTTACCCATCAAGAACCTACAGCGTCGAGCCAAATAATGTGCAGTACCTATCATATAATGCCAAATGATATAACTATACTTTGGAAAGAAACAGCTGTAGACAAAATACAGTGGTCTGCATATCGCTGCTGTCATATTATGTATTAATAATGTATTAGTATTATAAAACAACGTGCATTCGATCACTTGGTTTAGTGGATTTGGAAAGCCCTGTGTTTATTTTTATCTCAGATTACGCACAGAGGGTTTACGCAGCTGGGGCACGAATTGCGTAGTACATTTGGTCATGTGACCTGTGCACTGGGCCTTGCACATGCGCACTAGGCCTTGTAGTTGAGTTGTTATGACAAGCTGAGGCCTCGGACTAAATTAGGTGCGAAGCCCCGAGCTTTGTCGGGCAAAATCCGCAATGGAGGGCATGGACCTAGACCTAGACCAAGAGCTAATGCAGAAGTTCAGCTGCATGGGCACCACAGACAAAGACATACTGATCTCGGAGTTCCAGAGGCTGCTCGGCTTTCAGCTCAACCCTGCAGGATGCGCCTTCTTCCTGGATATGACGAACTGGTGAGTCCGTGGTCTGTGTGGCCTACGAGGCTGGCTATGGAAGTTTCCAAAGTGTGGATGATTTACTGTGGTGTTGCTTCTACTCAAATACATTATTGGCCACGAGGGATTGATTCTTATTTCCCCTTGGCGCGTTATTATGTCGTGATCTTTGTAAATTTATCCAGGTTCAATAAATGCTAATGACGCTGTAGTAACAAACTCAAAAAGCTAGCCGAGTCTAACTCGACTCCTGCTTTACGAACAACTGCTGCTGGCGTCTCACTTTACATCATCAACCATGTCACCCGATCAGCAGAGTTTAATGTTAAACTCACGATGCATTATTGTATTAAAGATATGCGTTGTTGTTGTTTTTTTACTTTATTCTATTCACATAACAAGGGGCCCGTGACTTTCATTTTATCACCAGGTCATTCTACCAAAACACACGTCTTTATTTGAATAACGATCAGTAAAATCATATTTTGCATCGATAATCTAACACATTTGTTGAGATAATATGTATTTTCAAGCTTCCATTGCTGTAAAATGTATTCTGTTGGATACGTATTATACGTGTACTGTAATTACATAACCTACTAGACGAGCATGGCGGATGACTCAAGAGCTCGAAAAGCACTTGATCTGTTAAACACCGATTACAGTGTGTTTCTTCTTCTTTTCCCCCTTTTTTCTTGTACATTTATACAAAATAGCCTATTGTGGCATTTTACTGTCAAATTATTTAAACTGATCTCATACACTAGATTAATCTGATCAGATTGTCGCTTTATTAGTAGTAGGACTTAAATGTGGCCAGAGTTTAATGCTTTAATATTTAGACAGTGGTTGTGTTTAAGCAGTGCCGTCTGTAGTAATGTCACGTGACACGTTCTGCAGCCCTCTTCTAAAAATAAACCTCTGCTTTCTACTGTAAATGGCCACGGGTCACGTGAATCTTGCTCCACGTGATTTTATCTTCTCATTAAATGCATCTATATTGTTCAGACATTTAACAACATTTCCCCTTCCTCTTTATCAGGAATCTACAGGCCGCTATTGGAGCATACTACGACTTTGAAAGTCCCAACATCAGTGCACCTTGTATGTCGCTGGTGAAAGATGTGACCATTGGTGAAGGTGAATCCATTCCTCCTGACACACCCTTTATTAAAACCTGGAGGATACAGAACACAGGTGGGTATAATACACTGACATAGCGAGCTTAT
Source organism: Periophthalmodon schlosseri (assembly GCA_000787095.1). Taxonomy (NCBI): domain Eukaryota; kingdom Metazoa; phylum Chordata; class Actinopteri; order Gobiiformes; family Gobiidae; genus Periophthalmodon; species Periophthalmodon schlosseri. The sequence continues at coordinate 84,071 of KN481882.1, read as the reverse complement.
GTGATTGTTATCAATCTACTGCATTGTCCCTGTGTCCTCAGGCCCTGAGTCGTGGCCTCCTGGAGTGTGCCTGAAGTATGTGGGGGGAGATCAGTTCGGACATGTAAACATGATGATGGTGCGCTCTCTCAACCCTCAAGAAATTGTGGACGTAAGTGTCCAGATGCAGAGCCCCTCGTCTCCAGGCATGTACCAGGGCCAGTGGAGAATGTGCACAGCCACAGGACTGTACTTTGGAGGTGAGAAAAGTGAAAGTTTTTGTCTGTCAAAGCTAGGTCAGACATGCTGATTAGACCCAAATAATATGACTGTAATTTTGGGCCACTCCCTCTGCTCCTTTCATCCTGTAAAAAAGCAAGTACACACAATTACCAAAGGGTTTATTGTGATTATCCAAAACCCATAATAGATTACCACTTTTAAGAATGGTCTGAGTGTAAATTAGGACTAAACCCACAACTAAACCTGGACTAGATCAGGACTAAACAGGAACTAGAAAAGGATCCAACCAAGTCCACATCAAGTTTAAATGGGTTCAATTTAAGACCAAATAACTACTACTTATAATTTCCTCATCAAAAACATGCTAGAAGGGGTTGTAGATGTCATCCATGTTTGAGTAATTTAGTGATCTCTCCCATTCCCTGTTTGAACCTTTCTTATGGTTAGCTGTAAGGTTCTGTGCCATGCTCAGCCCACAAGCCTACATCACCCATGTTCCCACATGACAATTCTCCATAAATATACAAAAACATGTGCAAAACTGTGCACAGCAACTTGACAAACCTGATGCGATGTGCAGTAGTTTCATTAGCAGGATGCATGTTGATTGTGTTGTGATAGTGCTCTGAAGGGGGAGTGACTTAATGCAGGGAGCAAGGCACGGGAGACTCGGTGTCAAAAATAAAAAGTAAAGATTATAAAACATGTTAATATGTTGTTTTCGGCAAATATAACATTTTCAAAATAATAAAAGGTAACATGATGATCTAAGTATGTTATGTGTTAGCATTTCATACCCCATAGACGTAAAATACCCCCTCTTTAAAATCAGAGTTTAACTCAAAAACAGCACTTTGAATGAACCACAACGCCTTGCCCAAACCTGATTTTTACTTTGTACACTATTCACTGTAAAGGATATGAGGAGAGAGAGTAAAGCTCAATAAAGTAGTCAAATTACATATCTGTCAATATCTAAACAACACTTTGGCTGTGTTCACATGTGTGCGCGCACACACACACACACACACACACACACACACACACACACACACACACACACACACACACACACACACCTCATCAAATGTGGGAATAAACCTGGACTAGGGATGTCAAGATTATTAGTTAATCTTGATTATTCAGGTCACAATATACCGTAATCGGAACAACTAAAAAATAATAATTGTGACAATTTTAGAAGCAAAATTAAGTTATTTACATTAAATTTATACTCCAAACAAATACAACTAATGTAAAGTGCTTTTTATCTGGCTGTTTATGCCACCTCAGTTTTACTTTATCACTCATGAAGTTTGATTTCGTAAACCTGGTCACATTCAGGAAACATGTAAGATACTGGAAATGAAACAAAATTACTGTTTGGTCATGATGTCAATTATTGTGAATAATTGTTAAATTGTGATGTTTTTTTCTCACAATAATCGTAATACAAAAAATGTGATATTATGACATCCCCAACCTGGACTAGACCTGGACTAAAGCAGGACTAGTACAGGACCAAGCTAAGTGTACATCAGGACTACACTAGGTTCAAACCAGGACAAATGTATGTACATTTTGGTATTACAGTTTAACCTTTCCCTTTCCCTAAACACAATTGTCATTTCCCTGATTCACACCACTAGACTGAAAAACAGCTTTTATCCAAAAGCTGTCAAATCAACCATGTAATCCACCTAATATCTGTGATATATTTCTGTTTGATCTGGGCATTGCTGTATTCTGTTGTTTTTTCTCCTAACAATGTAAATAAATAAATCTAATCTAATACTTTTTCACTACAGATGTCATCTGGGTGATCTTGAGTGTGGAAGTTGGAGGTCTTCTTGGGGTCACGCAGCAGCTCTCATCTTTCCAGGCAGAGTTCAACACTCAGCCTCATCGAAACCTGGAGGGAGACTACAACCCTTTCGCTTCGCCACAGAAGGGCAAATGTGTGAACGGCAACAACAGCAGTCTCCTCGACAACAGAGAGCTCACACAACCACAACCAGATCAGAATGGACTTTCACACCCCTCTGTGGATTTAGTAGCAAATAATCTGCAAAGCAATCTATCGTTAGTCTCTTCAAACCAGGTAAGGATATTCATTTAATATCACTTAATCAATCACCTCTGTGGTCTTTTGTAAAGGAGTTATATTCTGCAATATTGACCTTTTAAGAGCTTTTAATCATGTTATAATTGGTTCTCCTTCTCATTCACCCTCTCAACATTGTATTTAAAATGATTCAAAACCGTAACTAAACCCCAAACTAAGTTAGAACTAGCTAGACTAGGACAAGACCACATCACAGCTAAAGTGGTACAAAGTCAGGAGCAAAGCCTTTTTGTTTGTCTGTTTTTTGTTACAGCTAATCTTGCAGATTTAAACCTCTCATTTATTTTCCACAGGGTTTAAAGGAGCCCTTTTCCTCCGGCCAATCCTAAACCCTGGGACGCAGTGACATTAGAGGAGGAGTTGGTGGAGAAATTCAGAACTCTAAATTTATGCAAACGTCAGTCTCCCTCGAGGCGCACTGGGACTGACCGACTGTGCAGCTCACCCAGGCCCACACCCACAGTTTGCACGAGTGAATGCTGTTCATAAACGAGTGATTTGAGCGATTACTTTCTCTGGATTTTTTTTAGTTGTGAGTTGAATGACGGTGGAGATGTGTAATTGTACAATGTGTATACAGTATGTGTGTATCTTTAAAACCTTAGGAGGAAAGCCATTTTTTTTGCCAATTGATTCTTAAGTCTCTGCTTTCACGTTTGGCATATTTATTAAGATTTTTTTCTTTTACAAATTTCTGGATTGTCAATATCAGTAGTAATGATGGTAACAATCCTTAATCTTACAAATTTTCAATTTAAAGGATTCTTCTATGGGTTTTATCACGGCTTTTGCATAATGGGTAACGTTACTTGCATTTCTAGTTTGTCTAAAGTCAGTAGGGATTTGCATATCACCATTTTTCTCCTCTAGATTATCCATCAAGACAAAGTAGTTATATATTTTTTTCCTATCCATGGTACTTAACATAATCAATAAAGTAAATGTTTTATATTCTGTACAATTTTTAGGAAGAATTATCACATCCATTTGTCTAATATTTTATTTTGTCAGACCATAATGCAGTATTAAAGACATTATTATACAAATACTGACTATAAAATATAGAGTATAGTCTACCATTATGTTAAATGCGACATTTGAGCCAAGCATTCGTTCTTAAACTGTATTTATCCTGTATTGGCCTTTTGAATTGTAAGTTATCATTTTAATTTGAATGTATGGGGAGGGCACGGGATAACATTGTTTATCTACATGGCCTTTTTAATTTGTCCTGGGTAAATTTAAAACTATTTGTACAAAGATGTCCACATAAACTACACATATTAAAGAAATATCTGCACTATTTCTGAGCTATGCAATGTGCGCCAGAATAAGGCCTAAGCATATAAGCTCTTTCAACTGAGAACCAGAACAAATTCATATTGACACTAAAACATTTCCAATCTTTTGACATGATTCAAACTTAACAATAGTCAAAATTACAATGTTCCCAATTCAACATGTCAATGACAGATCTAACTGCAGAATAAATCTATCGGTTCACTTCATCCAACCAGAGCAGAGGGGTGGATACAAAGCTTTTCCTGTATGTTTGATGAATGTTTGTATGATTAAATTATCACATAAAACAAAAAAAAAACTGCATTTGTTTTGTTTTTCTTATGACAGAACGAGTAAAGGAACCTGTGCATTATATTATCTAAAATGATCCCTCATATTTACAGCGAAGTTAACAAAATTGGCAAGCTCTTAATATGTTGACAAACTGGTCTCAGAACAGGACCAAATCATGGCAAGTGTGAACACACCCTTCATCAATACTAAACTATAGGCTCTGGCTTTAGAGGAGAACTTAAAGATACACTTACTAACTGAAACATGACCAAATTGTTCTGTAGATTTGCAATACGCATAATACCCAGATGAGAAGAATCTTACACATCCCATACAGTAGTGTTCATGCAACTGTTTTAAGTTCTAAAATACATTAGAGCAGTGTTTCTCAAATTGTGGGCAGGCTGCCTTTGGTGGTACATAGGGCCCTCTGCAGTTTTGAGTATTTGTTTTATCTAGAGATGAATCTATTCATGTTTTTGTCCTCCTTTGGTTTAACCATTATTTAGAACTACATCAATTGTTTACTTTCATTTCAAACTAATTTTAGCCCTAATTTAGGCCTGATATAATCTTGGTTTAGATCTGGTGGTACTCAGAAGACAGAAGAAGATCAGGTGATGCTTGGTGTAAAATGCTTGATAACCACTTTGTTAGACAAAGAAAAAAACTTTTATGTGAGCTGTGTGTATAAAGAAACACTCACCTGTTACATGTATATTATTATATATATTATATATATTATATGTGTCATTCAAAAGCATTTTTAATTACCAAAACTAATAATGTAATAATCTGACAAAAGCAAAAGTAAGTTATCCTTAAGTTGCCTAAAATACCGATTTGGCTTCAAACCCACCTGAGAGCTTTACTGTTTACTTTAGTTTATTGTCAGTTCCTCCAGTCAGTCTTAAGCAGCAGAGCAGCCTATGGGACACATCCTTCTGTCTCTGCTCATATTTAAACTGAAAGTCATTGAGGTAAAAACAAAGCTGGAACCAAACCCATAGGAGATGCTACTGCTCTGAACAACTACACAAAATGACTCCATCAAGACTCCCTCAGACTGAAGTTACATCCACCTGCAGCAGTGAAGAGAGACACTGGTAAGACTGATAAGGCTCATATTATTAAAATGGCATTGGGCAGCCTGTTGTTGCTGATAAAGGGATTATGGATGATTTACAAGTAAAAAAAACAAACAAACAAACAACAAAACTTAAAATTGGTCCTTTGTGTTTAGCTGAAAAAACTAACCCAAACCCTTAGAAAAGTACTTTCTAAGCAATTTGTTCAGTATGACGTAAGTCTTCGTTCCTGCTTTATTAAAGTGTAGTTCACACAAAGTATTACCTTTATCATTAACTACAAGCTTCTAAAATATAAAGGAATGTCAGAAACACAGCGCAGCTCCCAAGACAAATGTGCTGTATTTATTTGATTTTGTTGACACAGTTTTCAATCCATCCACTTCCACTTTCATGACTTTGGCACAGCTCCAGAGCAGTGGCCCAGACAGAGATAATTGCTCTATCCATTGATCCAAAGTATGTTGTTTTTGCAAAATGACCCAAAATTCTGCAAAATTAGTAATTATCTGTGATTGCAACTGCTAATTCATTTTCAAATTTTCAAAACTAGTCCAATTCAACCAATAGCCTATTTAAAATTGTACAAGTTCCTGATGAATAATTTTACCGACAGACCGACAAGCTAAAGAACAGGCCGAGCAGCAAAAGATAACAGTGTGGTTGCAGACTATTCAGACTTGGTGGCCAATAATAAGCGTGCATTTCTTGACTTTCTTGTGTTTCTTGTACATTTTGATACCTACAGCTTCCCATTATTATTCACTGATCCTATAAGTTTCTATAGTCCAAACAGTAATGCACATTTTAGTGTTGACTTCAATGATGTTCCCCATGGTGGACCACATTAGAACATGGTCCACATAGTTCTAATGTGTTTGGCTAACAATTTATATTCAGTTGACACATCAGTATCCCAGACTGTCTTGCGGCAGAGGGTAGAGTTGTCAATTTACAGTGCCATTTCTTTAGTATAGTGCAGTATTATTCAAGTATTACTCAAAAATATTTTTTTTTTTTATGTAACACAGTTCATCTTTTAGTATTGTTGTGACCAGACAGACAAATCAAACAAAAATATGCAAATTTGGTGTTTTCAAAAAATAGGCCAAAATGTTGAAAAAGTAAATACTATCTTGAGGTAAGGTGCACAAAACTCAGTTTTGTAATGAATTCACATATGTCACTGTAGAGTTTTTATAACGTACAATAGAATCTTGTAGTTGGAAGATAGTATTGTTGGCCAAATATTACTCAGCTGTTTGGAAAAAGGTGAGAAGGTGAGAAAACTTTGAAGTACACTTTGTTTAAATGGAGTTAATTGATGGCCACCTCTGCAGTTGCTTGAACAAAGGCTATACTTTCACTAAGCTGCGATGACTGAGTCCTTCTGTAAAAGCAGGTCGTAGATAAAACAAACAGCACAGCCCCACGGTCATGTTTGTTTTAGGATCACGTCTGTTAAGCTAAAAAGATGAGCAGCAGCATCAATGTCTCACTGTCTCAAAATGTTCTGGGACATTTAGCATTTTATGTCACTGTTGCTTGAACACCCAAGCCCGGGAATAGTACCAGGGATCTTCTTGCTGTGAGCCAAGAGTGCCAGCCTACAGTACAAACATGGTCTGTCACTATAAATAACTGTATATTATAGTCCCCAATCTTTTACCTTGCATGGAGCGGCACTAAACATTTTATTTCTTTCAGGGAGTGGTGAAGGGAGCGGCCCCTAACTCTAACTTTTGAAAATAGTTTTATTTCTCAGGTTTTCATGTTTAATTAACTTCACTGATTCTTAATTGACCATATATTTTCATAGTAAAACACAGTGAAAAGGGGGTATACAATATCTATTCCCCTGGTTGGGGACCCTGCCATATTCAGTGGAGGAATACTGGTTCCTACCCCTAACTGAGAGTGCATTATCATCACATCCAACTGTCCCTCTAATCCATTGTTTGATTAGAGGGACAACTGGATCATTTCTCGTTCTAGGAAGATCTCTGAGGTGGCTGTGATACTTGCCTTTACAGAATAAAATGACTTTAATTAAAATCTGTATTTATCTTTCCTCTCTGTCTATCTTCAGCATGGGAAGTCCCGATAGCCACCAAACCCTTCACAACATGGACTCCTCCAGGATGCACTATGTGATGATTGACCACAGACAGATGAATGCATCGGGGGGCTGCTTACTTCAGGAGCCAGACCACCATTACATGGAGGTTTACAAGACTGAACCGAGCTCCCCTGTACCCGTCCAATCACACTGCAGCGTTTCGGATTGCGAGAGCCAGGTGGAGGAGCGGTGCCTGGAGCAGATGCAGTCCATGGTAGTGGGAGAGGTCCTCAAAGATGTGGACACAGCATGCAAACTGCTCAACATCACACAAGGTACATATGCAAATCAACACGAGACAATGTCGACCTTCACAAGTGTGTTGTCTGCAAACACGATGACAGAGAGATTATAAAGAGCTGTTGTTTACACTGACAGAAGCTCATTGTGGGAACTATTATTTGACAGTAGTGCTGTTGAGTTATCCAGTTGTTGTTGTAGTTGTTCAAACTGAAATCCATTTGTCCCTGTGTCTTGAAACCTGCCAGCTCTGTAGTTTTGGATTTCTATAAACATGCATGTGACCCTATTATCAGTTTGTCACTTCATATTTCTGTCTTCTCTCATATATTTACTCTTGGGTGGTTTTAAAATGTGCACTCTGTTCTTAATTGCATATAATCACAATACTTTGGCGTCACCAGCTTCTCTCCAGAGAGACAGATAAGTTGAATACCATACTGCGGAACATTCCAGGCAAAGCAATAACATCTCCGTGGAAACAAGCACTAGAAAAGTTACATAGTGCATCTTGAACTTCCTTTGAACATACTTTGTAGTATGTTTAGTTATTTGCATAATTTAGTTATTTGTTTTTCTTCAGCCAGTTCAAGTATTTGTCTTTTTACTTTAATGTAGATTCCTTTAACTTTTGGTAATAATTCTAAACAAACTTGTTATCAAATATGTCTCCTACTTCAGACCTGCAGCACTGACAATCCTAAAGTTCAAAAATCCAAACATCTTAACCCACAAAATAACTATTCTAAACCAGTCAACCCCACTACCCGACCTTACTAAATAAACAAGATTAACATTTTCAGTGATATGACTTTTGCTGTGTATTTAGTTCACTGTAGTAACATATTTGTAAGTAGTAACATTTACTTCCAACTGAAATATTAGTATTTTAACTCCAGTGGTGGAAGGTAATGAAGTAAAAGTAGTAAAGTACAGTACTTAAGTAGAATTTTTAGGTATTTGTACTTTACTTTTACAGTGGGTACTTTTCACTTTTACTTCACTACATTTGAGAGCAGGTATCTGTACTTTCTACTCCACTACATCTTTCAACTGGACTAAAAAGTAAAAAGTACTTTTCATATGACTGTTATTTTTAGCATGTTTGTGGTAACATCCTGACTAAGATTTTTGAGGGCAACCTTTGGCTTTGAGCAAGCAAAAATAAATACACAAAAATTAAAAAATGGATTTGTATAGCTGCTGTTGACCAAAATATGTGAAATACTTTTATTTTTCCTCTTAAAGTACATTTTTAAACAGGTTCTTAAATACTTTTACTTAAGTAGATTTTTTCATGTGATACTTTGACTTGAAGAACATTTTACCTCTGTATCTGTACTTTTACTTAAGTAGCAAAATTGAGTACTTCATCCACCACTGTTTAACTCTGGCTCCTCTCTTCTAACGTATATTTTTTTAAACTTTGACAAAATGTAAACAAACTTGTAACTTGTAACCCGTCTCGTCCACAGACCCGATGAGCTGGACCTACCTGCAGGTGCAGAAGTGGCTGCTGTGGACGGAGCACATGTACCACCTGCCCAGAGTCAGTGCACTGTTCCAGGGCCTGAGCGGACGAGACCTTTGCTTCATGTCTGAGGCTCAGTTCAGACAGCACTCCACTCAGTTTGGAGACATGCTCTACGCTCACCTGGACATCTGGAGATCAGGTACATGAGGAAAAGAATAGCAAAACATATGATCATACTTTTGTAAAACTCAATGGGTATTCATAGCATCTTACACCAAGAAATGATTCATCCATTCACACACACATAGATGCATATATAGATTAGATATATAGGTTTTGAGGTACTTACACAGACATGCTTCACTCTCACCTGGACATCTGGACATTTAATCTCTATGGGTAGTCCAAGAATCAAGAAATTATTCATCAATTCACACTCACATAGATACATATATAGATAGATTTTGAGCTACTTACAGCACTGCGCTCAGTTTGGAGACATGCTTTATGCTCACCTGGACATCTGGAGATCAGGTACATGGGGAAAAGAATAGCAAAAAATATGATCATACTTTTGTAAAAAACTCAGTGGGTACCATAGCATCTTACACCAAGAAAGGATTCATCCATTCACACACACACATAGATGCATATAGAAATTAGAAATATAGGTTTTGAGGTACTTAGAGATACATGCTCCACTCTCACCTGGACATCTGGAGATCAGGTACATGAGGGGAAAAACAGATATGTTTTTAATCTCTATGGGTAGTCCAAGAATCAAGAAATTATTCATCAATAAAGTACATCTAGTTACATTTTACAGTATGTGTTAACCCCTCACCATGAGCTGTTGACGTTTTCTGAAAAGTGATTTCAGAACCTGTCTTGCGATAATTATGCGACTGTATTTACATATTCTTTTTTTCTTTATCTTTATTTATACAAGGGAACACAATGAGAGCACTTGGATTCTTTTTCATGGGTGCCCTGTTTAAAATACAATACAAACAAACAAAACAAATAAGTATAAGGTGCAGGTGTGTGTATAAAAGTTTGTTGCCAGATTATTACCATATTATTATCATTAGATTATTAGTGCACATTTTTGTAAATAAACCTAAATTACTGAACTCTTACATCAGTCATGTGCTTTGACTTTACAGCTGTAGCCATGAAGGGGCCGTGCACACCAGTGGACAATACACCAGGTAAACATGTGTAATGGTGCACTATAATGGTGCACTATGTAACTTTTCTGGTACCCCCTACCTGCTAATCTCTATGGAAATGTGATTGCCTTGCTTGAAATGCCCCATAGTATGGCATTAAATGTATCTAGATTCAACAATTTGAAAAAAGGAAAGAAATATCTGACCTGTGATTAAAATGTGTTTTTGTCTGTAGCTGTGGAAAGCACGTGTGCAGAAAGGACATGCAGTTATCCAAACCAGCCCATCCACCTGTGGCAGTTCCTCAGAGAGCTGCTCCTCAGGCCTAACAACTACAGCCGCTGCATCCGCTGGCTCAACAAGGAGAAGGGTAAGAGAGAGAGCTGTTTTAAAGTGAACAAATACATGGTCTGAATGGTATTGGGTTTTTATTTTGATTTGTGAATAGGTTGTATTCACGTTCTAATATGTGATGATGTAATAATTCAGAGGGCCTATATAACTCTGGGAAATTCACTGTTGAACCATTATTTACAGTGGATTGGGTTCACGAGCTTGATATATTAATCGTATGTGTTAAAGTCTGTTCAAATGACAATGATGATGCTTTTAGAGTTGAATAATGTCAACACTCTCTGAAGCTATAGTGGAAAAGATGATTTGACCTTTGTATATGGATGCTGACAGAGAAGACATTGAACTTTGTGCCAGTTTTTGTTGATGTGGTTTGGGCGAATAATTACATCAACCATAAATCTGGTTGAAACATCTGCATTTTGACAGTTAAAAGCATTCTGACCTGTTTTAAAGGTCCTATATTACGCAGAATTGACTCTTGTTTAAGTCATGTTAGAATCTTGTTACCCCCTCAAAAACATACCCGAAGTTGTGTTTTGTTTTGTTCACACACGTAATCCTGGATTATGCAAAATGCTCTGTTTCACCTCGTGATGTCATGAAGTGGTAGTTTTTCCAAGCTTACTTTTTTTTTTAGTAGAGATTGGAAATTCCAGGGCTGAAATCATTCAAATGTGTAGCGAAGGTGTATGGAGTTTAAAAACACAGTGGAGCTCTTTTGGTGTTACCACATGACATCACAAGGACCAACCAGATAACCAAAGTCTTTTTGAGAGAAGAGGAAGCCTATAAATGCAGGATTTGTGTGTTAAACATGTGTGAATGAAACAAAACACAACTCCAGGTATATTTTTATTAATGAGGAAACAACATTATAACATAGATCAGAAAATAGTGTAGTAAGGGCCCTTGAAACTATAAACAAACGAGAATGTGATGCTGTGTGAATGCAACCTACTAATGACTAGTGGACTAAATATCATATGCAGTCAGGTGTAAAGCCAAAAGTACTTAAAAGGGAATTAAATAACAGATTATCTCACAACATACTGTAGCTCTAACATGTGCAACAGACTTATACTCCAGCTAACTCCTGACCAAGAGCTGGCAAACACACTCTGGATTCGTTAAGTCCCTTTTCTAACACATATTTTGTACAGATGAAATGCTGGGGGCCTGTATTATTCAACATGCAGGATATTTCAGTAGATTTTGAAGTGATAATGTAAAAATATGATAACATTTTACCCTGTGGCAGCTGAGCAGGAACGCAGGCTTTACTTTGCAATTAAAAGTGGTGGTTTAGCTCTCAGACGTTTCACAGAAATGACCTGAATCATGGAAGAGCTGTGCAGCTACAACACATTTAGATACTGAGTTAACCCTAGCATCTGTCATATTGCTTGTGTGTGCTTGTCATTTGCTAATTAGGCTCACCAATATAGGATGTTTTTAAAAATATTAGTATTATGATTGTGATTATGATGATTATTATTATTGATTTATTTATTACAGTTTACCAAAATTACTACAATTTTTCTTCACCACCAGATGTCTCTATAAACAATGTTATTTCATAATTAGCTGTCATTGAAACAAGATGTGAAGTGCATAATAAAACATTGCCAAAAACTGATTACCTAGCATGAGTTATACTGATCTGTATCAGTGTGCATGATCCTGTAATGGCTCATATGAACTATCATTTAATTCTTTCATTACATGTCAGACATGATTTCAGGATAATTGAACATGAAATCAGTTGAAATATTTTTTTCCTCATAACCTAATGCACACTACATTTGCATAAAAAAATAAGACATTTATTGAAACATCAAGTCAGAAACATCTTGAAAATAGTCTAGTAATTTAGGTCCATCTAATAAAAACTCCCATCCTACTTGTGTTATTGTCTTATCTAAACCTGATCTTGTTACATCTTAGAAGCTAAGCAGGGTTGGGCCCGGTTGGTACTTGAATGGGAGACCACTGGGAATATCAGGTGCCACAGGGGCGCCAGTGGCAAAAACTGCTGTTGTGTCCTTAGGCAAGACACTTCACCCACATTGACTTGTTTAAAAGTGGTGGGTGGGCTGATGATGCAGATTGGCAGCCTCGCTTTCGTCAGTCTGCCTCAGGGCAGCTGGGGCTACAGTAGTAGCTTACCATCTTCGAGTGTGGAATGAATGAATAATGCACTGTAAAGCGTCTTTGAGTGTCCAAAAAGCGCTACATAAATCCAAAGCATTATTATTATTATTATTCTGAATTTATGTTTTTTAACCCTTCTTTACCAGGCAAACCATTAAGAACTAATTCCTATTGACAATGTTGGCCTAACCTTTGAACCCTTTGAACTAATCTAGAAATGTTCTTTTTGCAGTGTGTAAACTATGTATGAAGTCCATTACCCCACACTTCACCTCGGGTTTCTTTTAGGTATCTTTAAAATCGAGGACTCGGCTCACGTGGCGCGGCTTTGGGGAATGAGGAAGAACCGTCCCGCCATGAACTACGACAAACTGAGTCGCTCCATCCGCCAGTACTACAAGAAGGGCATCATCCGAAAACCCGACGTGTCCCGCAGGCTCGTCTACCAGTTCGTCAACCCCGTATGGCCACGAGGGGGCGCTGAATAAGGACCACGCAAACACACAGCAAGGAAGATGAGAGTTTTAAAGACTGCCTATTCAAAAGCACTCGTGCCTATTTGTTATAGACATGTATCTTTATTTATCAGGGCTCTTACTCTGGTGGGGTAAATGTGAACTCTCTTAAGGGTCTATTTTGGAGTTAAATGGTGCAATACAGAGGTTATTTTGGGATCTATAATAAATTATTTGTTGGTAACACTGTTTAATAACTACACTTTTTTTTTACACATTAATAAAGCATGAACAACACATTGAACAAATACTTAATTAAGAATGATGATGCTTAGTAACTTTGTGATTAATACCCTAACCCTAACTCCTTAAAGAGCTACACTATTACATTATTATACTATTTATAATGTTGTTTCCTCGTCACAAACATACTTGGAGTTGTGTTTTGCTCCATTCACACATATTTAACACAAAAACCCGGCATATTTAGGCTGAGGCTCTGTTCCACCTTGTGATGTCATGTGGTAATACAGGAAGTGCTCCACTGTGTTTTTAAACTCCATACACCTTCACTAGAATCATTTAGATAAATTCAGCCCTGGAATTGCCCATCTCTACTGCACAAAAGGTAAAAGGCAGCTATTAATTTGAAAATCACCACTTCATGACATCACAAGGTGGAACAGAGCATTTTGAGCTTTGGAAATGTAGACAGACTAATGATAGAGGGTTATTCAAACATGTGTGAATGAAACAAAACACAACTCCAGGCATGTTTTTCAGGAGGTAACAACGTGCTCTCATGGCTTAAGGCTCACAAGAGTCAATTTTCGGTAATATAGGACGTTTAATGAAGTAATTACTAAACCTGAATCTTTCTTAATAACCTATTAGTTCATTATGAATAGTAATAAATCATTGTTCATGCTTTATTAAGGCTAAGTAAGGTGTAATTATTATAAAGTGGTACGTATTCACCACTGGTCAATCTACGTGTCAACAAAACACACACACACGCACTACCTTTTTCAACAGCTTTTTTCCCTTTCAAATCAATATTGCAATATTGACACCACCACAACAAGTTTGCTTCAGGTTTTCCATCACTCTTGTCATAAGTGTGATCATAATTATCTTTATGCATATTTAAATGAACGTCTTGTTACATCGAGATGAACAGGCACTACACCAGTTAGGAGATAAAATACATCACTAACTATGAACAGACATTTCTAGACGGCTAATATCAGGCCTTGTGAGCCCGTGTGCATAAGGAAGAGATCATAAACATAAGAAAGCCTTTACACATACAGCTTTTACTGCCTCAACATGTTAGGTCTCAATTCAACTCAACACAGTTGTACAGTTACAATAGAATATACTCTTAAATTACATCATCATGTACAAATCTGACAGCGTGGGGTAACGGCACGCCTTTATGGTACACTGACAACTTCATTGCAATGAAATCCATATGATATGCTTTCTATTACTTAATATGAGTTTCCATTGCTGTTATTTTAATGAACACATTTACATGTATAACACTACATTTGTCTTAATAGTCAATCACTTGCAGTTTTTGTACATTTTTTCCATTACATTTACACAACTCATACACACTGGAGGATATGCGCCCCAAAGATTCGCCTGGCTGTGCGTTGCATGTTACGTGTAGAGTGGATGCGTGTGAACATATGTAGATATATAAGGAGGTTGGATGGTACAAGTCCTTTTTGCTATGCTGTACAGCTTTACTCTAAGACACAACTTGTGAGCTGGTGATGCGTTCTCCTCAAGTGTGACGCACAGACCTGTTGAATCCTAACACTGAGCTCAAAACTCTGGGAATTTTCAAAACCTCTGGACTAAAAGGCAATCTCTTGTCTGCAAAGTTTGTCAGAGATTTTGGTGCCCTGTACTGCCGTTAGAAGGAACTGAGTTTTGATAACTAGTGTGCTGCTACAACGTAATTTCTATGAAGCTAAGTACTCGCACTGTGTCATATTTTAATAGGTGAAATACTAGTGTCATTGCACAGTGCTTGTTTAGGGATAAAAACATTAAGGTTTCTAAGGGGGCGGCTACAAGTTGATTTATGCTGAAGCCGTGATGTGATGTGGAGTTATTACATGAAAACAGAACAGTGATGGGGACAAGTCATTCTTTGGCTCAGCAAGTGAACGGGCCACAAAATCAAATGCAAGCCAGGTTTCACATGACACAGGGAGCCATGTTGAGTGCTTCCTTAAGCCCACACACTTGTACATTCATGTCCTGAGAGGCTGGGTCAGACAGAAATGCGTGGCCCTTTGTTTTGGAAGAAAAGCACAGCTCGAAAGCCTCCTCTCAAATGCAACCTCAAGAAGATGATCCAACCAACAGCAGTCTGAGGGCATTACTTAAGCAGAAGAAAAAAAGTGTTACTGAACCAAGAACTGTGCCCATCTGTAACATGGGGATGGAGTTATACTGGTAATGCTAAAATCAAAACAAAATAAAAAATACAAGTCAGTTTGTCATCAGGCTTACTCTGATAGAACAAAGCATGAGCATGTCCAGAGGATGAGATGGCCAAAATGATTGCTGCATTTGGAGTTGAAGTGTTGCATCAGGTTGTAGCCCACAGGGTTCTTTGCATAGCACATGCTGCTATGCAATCTGAGAAACAGTTAACACAGAGCACTGCACACACTGGAAAAGGTCGGACCAAATCACATAAAACAAAACAGAAGAGGATACTGTCGTGGTACTTCAACACTACACAGCATTCCCCATGTAAAGAATGACAACTGACCACACAGCATTAGATTTGTTACACAAAAATGGCGTCACATTGTATATACACAATGCAGGTTAGAGAAGCTTTATCTGGTTGAAGGGGCATAATAATAATAATATCTCCCCATTGTCACAGTAAGCTGTAGACATTAAATACAGCTACAGAGAAGCAGATGTGTCCTGCACTGTCCTGGTGTTAGGGTGTATATACTGTAATACAGGCTGCCCCTGTATGCGTTAGGTCCACCCACCCAATGATGGAGAAATTATAGGATACATATACTATTGTCTTTTGGGTTACTAAGTTTTATTAGCGGGAATGCTTGGCGCTTCTGTTGGGCTGGGGATGTGTTGCTCATAAGTCTCTGGCTATGTGCGGTGCAATTGGACAGGACAGTTCGAGCTGCCTCCAATGGCGTGTCCTTCTCTAGTCACATGACTAGATGGGCTCCACATAATTGGCCGGGTACAGTCCCTCCCGACCGTTGTCCAAACGTCCTCTACACCAGCCCTGCTCGTCTTCATCCTCAGTCTTGGTCAGCTCATCACCTGGAGATGAAAACAATGCAACAGAACAAAGTTTTAAGAAGTGCTTTAAGACATGTACGTATGCATGTTGCCTTTGAAGTCATATATCATGAAACACATTCACTTTGTTTTTTCATGTAGTGTCACTTAAATGAATGTTTCTGCATGGAAAACAACAAGTATGGACTCCACCTGCCAGTGCACTGTGTGTAGTGGTTTAAGTAACAAACATATTAGACATTCAATTCCACCAAACTGGAATTATTAGTTAATGTTATGTTTACCAAATGAGCATATGGGGATTACAAATGAATATTATTGTATTGTTAAGGTTAGCTTGCAGCTGTATCTTCCTCACTTGTACAAAGCGTTCATTAAATAGCTGTTACTCAGATGGCCCAAATCCTCAATCAACCACTTCCCCTCAGCGCTCCTGTTAATTGGCTGTTGGCTGTGTGTAATTTGTTATCCACAAGGCTTTCATTACTGATCACTGCTATCTCCTTGAGAGGAAGCCATCTTATACAAAGCCAGGGCAAGGTTAGTGCTTCGTGACCACCACAGCCACCTTTAAATGGCATTAATAATTCATGTGAGTGGACCATGGATGATTACCTGCTTTGAAGGTGAGCTCATCTTGTTCCTGTCCCTCGTAGTCATACAGGGCACGCACACGGACCCCTTTGCCGGTACTAGAATCGTCCTCAAAAGAGTTGCCGTTGCCTCCGTTTTCGTTGCCTGAGTATGCGGCGGGCTGCTCGTCATCGGACCATTCGGCTGAGTAGGCTTGGTTTTTGTCATAGCTGCTCACACTGCAGGAGAGAGGGAGAGAAGATAAGGAGAGGGGTGTCAGTTACACCGCTGGGTAAAGGTCATTCTAGTGTCATCAATACAAATAAAATCAAACAGATCATATATACAGCATTGAGAGCTTTGCATCAGTCCATTACTTCTTCACTCCTTTGTCAAACTTGGTGGTACTAAGCTTCTCCGAACAGCCACAGCTGCTCTAAGGCTGACCGACGATGGCTATGTTTACAGACACACCAAAAACTTGATCTTATTGAAATGTCATGTAAACAGTTTTATCTGATGAATGATATTGACAAGGGGAAAATGCTAAATGCTAAAAAGGGCAAACTAATGTAGTAAAAACTAAAATACAATAGAAAATGCAACTGCCAAATGTCGCCTGGTGTTCTCAATGATTAGATTTATTTCGTGCATGTAAACACACACTAACAATCTAATTTAATGATTGGGTTTACTGATTATTCTAGTTTTCAGATTTTTACTGGCCATGTAAATGTATCCAGCTCCAACAGCCTCACAGACCACTGCCAAGCACATTTTAGAAATTCTGTTCAAATTGGAGTAGGCTAGAAATTGAATGCAGTGTCAGCATGGGGGGAAAATAACCTGTTATCCGGAAAGTCTCTACCAGTTGAGCTAATATTATCTGCTTATAAAGTTCAATCTAAAGATCCTCAAGTCATAATCTGTCTATGTCAAGCACAAGTCCTAAAACTCAGCAGTTATATACATAACTGAAAATATTACTAAAATCTAGCAGGCTGTTTCTATCTTGCAGCAATGTAACATACACCCTGACCAGCCAAAACAATTACCCACAGTCAATGGAAAAACAAACTAGATTTACCTGCTGCGGTCACCAGGTGGCGCCACATGGTCTGTGCTGGGAGTGGGTGGGGCTCCATCTGGTTTCTTTTTCTTTGGAGGAGCAGCAGCAGCATCTGGGTTGTACTCCTAATTGTAAAAAAAAAAAAAAGTTAAAATATTGAATTAAAATCTAAAATCTAAAATCTTTCTTTCTTATTTGTGGCCATAGGTCAGTGACACAGTACCTCGAATGCGGGCCAGTTCATATGCATGCCTGGTCCGTGGTTGTTGCTAAACCACTTGAGGTCCTCTTGTGTGTTTGCGGCCAAAATGGTGCGTTCCAGCTCTCTGTATATTGTGGCATAGCTGTGGGGGCAAAGGAGGAGAAATCAGTGATAATGAAGGCACCATACGGTTGATTCTGAGCCAGTTTGGCAAACACAACTCAGAGCGCTGCTCATTTAGCACAAGAGCCATCTATAACTGGGCCAGAGGGAGGCAAAAGTAGGTGACAGTGACATTTCACTAAGGTGGAAATAAATGGTAAGCAAATCTGTAAGCTGTTTACTGTTAGATTTGCCACGTAATACAGACTTATATTGCTCACATTATAAAATCTTGTGTTTAAAGGCGCAGTGCGTGACTTTTCTGAAGGTTAAGTATGTTATTGCTTAGACTTATAATATTTCACAATTTGGCATTTAACTTATCTATCTCAATGGAAACACGCAGACAGTGCTACAGGTATTTTTTGGGTAATAGAAATACCTGTAATGAAACAAGTGCTAGATAAGTCTGTTGAATGCCATACTGTGGAACATTCCAGGTAAAGCAATAGCCATGGAGACAAGCAAGTAGCTTACCTCCACCAGAAAAGTGAATATAAATATAAATATAAACGTTACGTGGTTAAACAACTTGTAACCTGTTTGCTGCAGGTGAGGGCTTGTTTGCTTTTACAGTAATGCAAAACATGACAAGCTGCCACTGTGAGCGAAATCCTCTCTGGCAGAAACCTTGTTGTCTGAAACATCAATTAATTAGTGTTGGAAGTGTGAGCAGAGATGAGAAGGAAAAGGCTGTTTGCATGGGTTCTTCTGCAGTCAACTGTGGGATGTACAAACCTAATTAATTATAGACAAATGAAGGATAAATGGTTTTGAATAACAGCTGTTTAGTGAGGCTCCAGGACAAACTTTTAGGCTCACTTCACAGTACAATCACAACTGAATACAGGATTCCATTAGCGGTGATTGATTTTAGAAAATTGTGGTTGTAGTTGAAGGATCTGGCAACCCCAATTATAAATTTGAATACATATTTTTGTGTCTCTGCCAGTTGTAAACTGATTTGTTCTTCACTGATAATTTAATGGATGAATTTAATTATATAATGATTTAACATTTTACAATTTACATTCAAAACCATAACTATATCAGATCACTCCCTTGTCATTGTGTTTCCTGTTATAAACCTTTTATTGTTTTTTCTGTGACTAGGTAACCTTGAGAGAGGTGAAAAGCGCCTATAAATAACAGAAGTAAATAAAATCTATAAATGCTGTTAGTGATGTTGCACAAGCTCACTACAAGGTCACAATGCGATAAGACTTAAGATCATATTTCCATGATCACTGCGCTGTGTGTGGGCCAGTATAGAAAAAGCAATATTGCTTCTACAACTAATACACCTACAGTCAACTTTCTCAGGCGGGGTCCAAACAAACAAGGGCCTATATTCATTTTTTTCAATGCAAATACAAATCAATAATTCTAAAATGTTTTATTGTCCTAGAATGAGGAAGTGTGTGGTTAGCAGGCTAGTAGCTGTTAGCATTACTGTGACGGCACTCCTCTCTAGTCTCTGAAAATTGTGAAAAGCTCTTATAAAATAATTAGGATGCTCGGAATGTATAAGGTAAGTGAGGAATAACTTCGGACCACTGCAAACCGTTTAAAATGAACTAGTTCTGTTTCTTTCACATTTTTAAGACAGTAAATTTCACATTTTTAAGACAGTAAAAATCAGGTACCGCACCTTTAATCATCTATACATCATTACAAGTAAGTTCTGCTATTGCATTAAAGATCATTGAAGCTGTAGCTCTCCCCTGTGTTTGTGGGTTAGAGCTTACCTTTGGTTCTCAGTGAGGTTCAGATGGCGCTTTATGTCCAGCAGAGCCTCTTTGAGGAAGTTGAGTCTCCGGACTTCGTGCTGCTGACACTGGTCAAACACCTGCTCCATGCTCTCCATGTACTGAGGGGTGCACTTGTTTAGCTCCTCCAGGGACTTCTCGTACTTCTCCTTGGCCTGAAAACAGCACACACAAGTCAGTTTACTTTTACTTTTTCCATACCACAATTAGAGTCTTTATCTATGAACTAATATAAGTGTTGTTGTTTACATTTTCAGTTTTTTATCTAGGTCTATTGAGCTCTCCCTGAGTCATATTTTGCATAATCTTTCATACATGTGCTAGTTTAAGTGTAGCTAGCTCCTCCCTTCAGACAGATATAAGGCCCACCAACGTGACAAGAACTGAAGGAGCCACTTGGATGGGTGGCAAAACGTCTTGAATCTAAAACTTAGATATATGTAATATGGTATTTTAAATGTATGATGGACATGGTTTTGTATTAATATTTTTAAATAGGACCCTAGAGTAGCTGTCAGTTTGGGCACACATGTAGTGTGGGCCCACCAAGATGATTTGTGCCCAGGGCCCAATTTGGTGTAGTGTAGTGCTAACTCAAAACTAGATCTCATGCTACAAGATGAGAAAAATTATCTTGTGTTTTTTCCTATATGTTTACATTTGGACTGAACAAAGATGGGTTAATTGCTGATGAGTTACATTTATTGAGAAGCTGTAGTTTTTGAACTGAACTGAAAATTTTGAACTGAACGGTTGCAATTTATTTATTATAAATTGTGTCCAAATCTGGTCTTGTCTCTACCAATGGACCCAATCTTGTGTCTGGTCCCACCCCTAGAGGCCTACCTTCTGCACGTCTTGTTTGCATTTGTCGACTTTCTCGTGGAGTTTCTTCTGCTGGTCGGGTGTGACAGACGCCTCAGTTTTCCCATTGGCCTCTCTGGTGGCAGCCAGCTTCTCCTCCTTACAGGCCATGTGGTAGGCTTTCTTTGCAGTCTCCATCTGTGGAACCAATCACCGCCATCTTAGACGTCTCAAAATCTCTACCGACATCAGTATATTAAAGGTCCTATATTACACAAAATCTGTTGTGAACTTTTAGCCATGTTATAATGTTCTTACCTCATCAAAAACATACCTGGAGTTGTGTTTTGTTTCATTCACACATGTTTGAGTAACTCTTTATTATTAGTCTGTCTACATCTCTAAAAGCTCAAAATGCTCTGTTCCACCTTGAGATGTCATGAAGTGGTAGTATTAAAGTTAACAGCTCCTTTTACCTTTTGTTCAGTCAAGATTAGAAATCCAACGATTGAAATCATCCAAATAATTTTAGTGAAGGTGTATGGAGTTTAAAAACAGTGGAGCACTTCCTGTATTACCACATGACATCACAAAGTGGAACAGAGTGTTTTCAGCTTGAGAGAAGAACTCAGCCTAAATATGCAGGTTTTGTGTGTTAAACATGTGTGAATGAAACAGAACACAACTCCAGGTCTGTTTGTGATGAGGAAACAACATTAGAACATAGATCTGAAAACAGTGTAATATGGGCCCTTTAAGAGATAAGTTGTCACATTTTAGACCTTTATTAGTTAGTTATTAGTTTTATTCTTCAAACTATATTCAGTGAACCACATTTACTGCCCAAATATTAAATTATACACACAAGAGTTTACATTGCCAAAAGGGTGTAAGAGCAGTGCAGTTATTGTATTCAACTGTATTTCAATGTAATTTCTTATTCATAAAGGAGTGCTCCAGGGTAACAACCATTCATTCTAATATGTAATTTGAAATATGTAAAACAATTATATTTTATTAACTGGGTAAACAAATGTTGTTTGCTTTCTCCATGAGTCAACACTGTTTTTGAATAAATTTGAATTATACATAAGTAATTTTGCATAATATTTGCATAATACTAAAAACACAGTACAGTGCGCTCACAATGCCTTACATTCTGCCAACTACTGTAACAACTGCTTTAACCTAAATAAATGTTATTTTGATTTCCTGTCACACACTGCTGCATAGTAGAGTATTGAGATAAAAGTATTGAAAATTGGATATAAATCAATACTAAAACAAACAAAACCAGTTACTAATTTGAGGAAGTATTGATACTCAAAAAACACATAAACTAGACAAAATTTTACCTTCCTGAAGAGCTTTAGAATGATCTTGAACTCAACATTTACATTCTACAGTCTAAAGAAAGGAGTTTGTTTTTTTGTTTTTTTTTAAATCGGTATAAAGTCTATTTGTTAGTATTGAAATCAAGTTCGAAATTTTGCTGTTGTGAAAACACTACTGCATAGTTCTCACCTCCTTGAGTTTCTTGGCCCATGGTTTCTGGGCCTTCTTGAAGCCCTCCTCTGCCTCCTTGGCCTCCTTGAAGCCGCCGATCATTTGTTTGTGGTAGGCTTCTTTCTGCCAGTTCTTCACTTTCTCCACGTCTTCGTTCACCAGGTTGTTCTTCACGTCTTGGTGCAACTCGCTCACTTTCTCCGCCTCCGTCATCACCGCCAGCCAGGCCCGCTCCACTGAGCCATACTGTGGACCTGCACAAGAGACCGGGACAGTTTACAGGGACATTTGGGGAAAATTGTAAGTATCCATGGATTACATAGTAGTGAAAATGTTGCACAGTTGCCATAGAAGTTAACAATTCAAAGCAAAACTATAAATATTATATCTTTTGAATGGTGAAAAATCCTCACAATGTTGTCTATAACAAAAAGCTGAGGTCCATTGGTATTGAAGTCATTCAAACTTTTTCATTTCTCATTTGAGATGGAGGCCAGGGGCCCGTTTAACTCTAAGGATGATTCACTTGTTTTAAGAGAAATAACAAAACTGAGCCTTTGTCACACATTCAGTCCATAAATTTGCGTTAGAATAATGGCATTCCTTTTTGCTACAACAGTGAAAGTGTACATTTAAGCCATGTTATAATGGCTCATCAAAAACATACCTGGAGTTGTGTTTTGTTTCATTCACACGTTTCTACATCTCCAAAGCTCAAAATGCTCTGCTCCACCTTATGATGTCATGTAGTGGTAGTTTTCAAGTAAACAGCTCCTTTTACCTTTAGTTCAGTAGAGACAGGCAATACCAGGGTTGAAATCATCCTTAAGATGATAAGATAGTGACGGTGTATGGAGTTTAAAAACACAATGGAGCACTTCCTGTATTACCACATTACATCAGAAGGCGGAACAGAGTGTTTTCAGTTTGAGAGAAGAACTCAGCATAAATATGCAGGATTTGTGTGTTAAAAATGTGTGACTGCCCTCCACTTAATCTAGGCAGCTTAGAATGTTCTGACATCGCAGAAACCCAGCCTATGTAACATCAAAACACAGTAAGGTTGTTAGTAGTTTAACAGTAAGTATATCTGACCTTTCTCTATGAGCTGTCTCCACCTCTTGCCCCAGGCGGTCAGCTGGTCTCCATAGGCCTTCTCGATCTTGGAGCGCTCCTGCAGGCAGCTCATCAGGTCATTGCACAGTCGATGTCCGTCATCGAACCTTTTGACGGCACGTTTGTAGTTCCCCACCTGAGCCACGAAAAACAGGAGAAACAGAGCAATTTACAACCAGACAATACAGTTAAGATGTCAAGGCTCATGACTTACAGGGCAAAAGTGTTTCTTTCAGTAATAATAAAAGGTTGACTTTGCTTGCAATGACAGTGTCCATTTTTTATATATTTCCAAGGGCTTGTCAGGTCAGTATTTTTTAATGGTCCTATATTACGCAAACCTAACTCTTTAAGCTTTAAGCTGTTACCTCAGCATTATAGCTGTGTTTTGTTTCATTCATACATTATTATTAGTCTGTCTACATCTCCAAAGCTCAAAATGCTCTATTCCACCTTGTGATGTCATGTAGCAGTAATTTTCAAATTAACAGCTACATTTTACCTTTTCCTCAGTAAAGTTAGGCAATTCTAGGGCTGAAATCAATTAATCCAAATGATTCTAGAGAAGGTGTATGGATACCCCATGACATTACAGAGAATAGAGTGTTTTCAGTTTTAGAGAAAAAACATGTGTGAATGAAACAAAACACAACTCTAGGTATGTTTTTGATGAGGAAACAAAATTATAACATAGATCAGAAAATAGCGTAATATATGCTCTTTAAAATACATGTCTTAATTAGAAGTGCATTCAGCACCCACTGACAAAATACTGATAACGATATCCTCATAGCGTAACCTCACATGCATTGATCAGGTCATTGCAACAAAGCTTACATCAGATTTGTCACAACATAAATATCGTTGAAAACCATTGGTCATACAGAAACCCTTTACTATTTATAATAATACTGACGCCTCTTTTTTTTGTTTCCACCTTAAGCGAGGCTGCCTTAAAACAACAATCATGTGGCTCCGCCTCTGTGCAGCCTGCAGGGGGCGTTTGCTCATGGTGCATGATAAAGGGAGGAGGGAGAGGGGGCTGGGCTCGTGCCTGTGCATGTGGAGTTATGCAATGCCATGGACTAGTGTGTGTGTGTGTGTGTGTGTGTGTGTGCGTGTGCGTGTGTTTGTGTGTGAGAGTGTGCGCGCTTTAATCCTCTTGAGTGGTGTAATGCAGGCAGACAGATTCAGGGATCCACATGAGGTAAAAACACACATAAACACTCGCTTCATATTGTGCACCAGACACTGTGTTTGTCTGGTCTGTGAATGCACCAGCGCACAGCTTTAGTCTAACAGGTGTATTTTGGTTCAACAACAACAATGCGCAGGTGGACCGACTGGCGCTACGGCTATTTCAAGTGTGTATTCCCCATAACTACAATCCATTCAACAATGTGTGAGTGTGTGTGTGCGGAGATGCTCTGGGCAGGTGCTGATGGTGAAAGGGCCCTCACAGCTCTCATGACAGAGCCTCTTTGTAAGTGCAGCTAACAGCCATGACACAAAGACCACTGTGTGCTCAGGGAATTCATTTACACTCGTTTGACTGAGTAAAAGCGCACACAGAAACGCCCCGACAAGAGTAATGTTATGTTTACGTTCCATATGAGGGTCAGGGAGACGGCGTAGCATGAAAGAGGAACGCTGAAACTGTAGAGAATTTCTAACTTGTAAAAGACTGCAGGCACTAATCGTAAACACTAGGATGTCTGTGGTGACTCGGAAGAAAATAGTTTACAATGAGCATTCTCCAATACAGAGCAAAATTAGTGCAAGAGTTGGTGAACTGAACACATATCCAATGAATTAAAAAAAAAAAAAAGAAAAGAAAAGATTTGTTCTAATGTACAATATGGAACTTTTCTGTTTAAGGGTCCATCACCTGTTTGTCACCATGGAGCTGTCATTGATTTCCCTTCTACAGACATGGATTCAAATTGTTTATCATTATATTGTATTGTATTGCCACCAGGACAAGTTACAGGTAAGATCTGCGGAGAGGCAACCCTGCTCACTGTTTTTTTTTAAATATTTGGAACTGAATAAATGCAAGGACTGTGTTTAATGCTATACTGAGGAACTGTCTAGGCAAAGCAATGATCTCCATGGAGAAAAGTAACTGAAGGAACCCACTGTAAACATTACACAGTATCCCTTTAAGGATTATTGAGAAAATGTGGAGAGATATTATTGAGATTCTATGAAGGCTGTCACAGAAGAGCTGGAGGAGTGTGTGGAAAGAAAAGTCTAGGCCTGTCTGCTTAAACTGCTGCGTCTGCGAGAATGACTCCAGGTAAAGTTGGGTCTAAGGCTTTGAAGGACTGATTATGATGTAGGAAAAATAATAGAGCTAGATTCACATAAACAGATTTTGATTTTGAAGATAGAGTCCTATAACTCTGTGGTAAATTGGCTTTTTTTTTTTTTTTTTAAACAATCTGACAAACCACGAACCTGATTATTATTTCAAGGATTCATCTGACGACAATGCTGTGTTTGTTGTTGAATAATGCCACCACATTTTGAAGCTACTTTGAGAAAAAAACTAATTATTATGTTTTGTTTTGGGTTTTTTTCTGCAACAGTTTTTTGTTTTATATGAATATAGCTAGTGATTACAGAGATATTAACTATAAACCAGGACTAAACATTTGGACTTTAACAGTTAAAAGGTAAATTCTACTGGACAATAGTAACCTGCTCTCCAGCTCAACTTTAAACTATAGGCAGTTTAGGATATTGTGTTGTCATGTGAATACAGCCAGTGAACCTATGTCAGTGGCTTGATAAAAATGTATTCATAAGTTTCAGAATGATAAAAAATTTGGACCGTTGCCATAGCAAGTAATAATTTAAAACTAAATATTATATCTTTTAAATGGTTCAAAGTCTTCAAAATATCACCAGTAACAGAGAACTGAACCCGGTGTATATAGAGTGATTCCACATTGCATCAGATTGCAGCAGGAGTGAGGGCTTACCTCCCAAAAGCTGTCCATGGTGTCGTCAAAACCCGCACATTCATCGTAGGAGCCCGACATTTTCCTGGATGTGACGAAGAACTCTGACGTCTAAATCTGTCCTCTGCAGAAGAGATGGGGTCCTCCAGCACTGCAAAGCAAAAGTAAAGCAATTCTGTCAGACAATAATAATAATAAAACACAAATCAAGCTGCAGTGTCGAAGTCTTTAAATTTAGCCAAATAGACAGGTTTTATTAGACAGGAGGTGAAGAGTAAGAAAATATTCACAAATTGTCTAAGCCAGGAATCAATTTAATGCAATATGTGCCCCACCAAATGGCTATAGCTGACAAATATCTTGTAGCTGATATCCAAATATGGAATTAAGTAAGCCTATCACATTTTACGATGAAATTATTGCTATCTCAAAAAGTGACTTTGAGCAGGTTTGACAAAGACCAAATTGTCATCACTTGCCAACTGGTCAGAGCATCTCCTAACTGCAGCTTTTATAAGGTGTTGTGAGTCTGCAGTGGTCAGTAAGTATCCTGCTTGTCCTGGTTTGGTCCTGGTTTGAGCCCAGTTTAGTCCTAGTGTAGACTTGGTTTGGTCCAGCAGCTCTGTTTGTGCAGAAGTCTCTCCAAGGCCTAGCACCAAAGTATATTTCCCACATGTTAGTGCCATATGAACCATCTCGCACTCTGAGGACTTCAGGGACCGGCCTCCTGCTGGTGTCCAGAGTCAGGACTAAACATGGGGAATCAGTGTTTCAGTTTTACGCAGCTAAAACCTGGAACCATCTTTCTGTAGATGTGAGACAGGCCTCTACTTTGACAATGTTTAAATCCAGACTCAAAACGGTTCTGTTTAGCTGCGCATATGACTGAAAGGTTTTTACTCTGCACTCTTCTCTTTTCATGTTAATTTTACAAAGATTATTTCTATTTTGATTTGTTGTATTGTGATTTTAATGTCTTTCTTATTCTGTAAAGCACTTTGAATTAATTGTGTACAAATTGTGCTATACAAATAAACTTGCCTTGCCTTAGTTCTATATTTGCTTACAATTCAGTCCCAATTGTTATGTGTCCCAGCTGACAGAAGTGATGCTGCCAATCTGCACCATTGAATTGTCCGACCATCAACACTCTCACGCACACCACATTCATAGTAGGCAATGTGGGTGAAGTGTCTTGCCTAAGGGCACACAGTTTTGCAGTTTTGCCACACCCAACCCACAGGCACCTGGTATTTCTTGCGGTCTCCCATCCAAGTATTAAATAGGCCCAGCCCTGCATAGCGTCTGAGATCAGATGAGATCAGGCTTTGACTTTAATATAGGAGCTGGTGATCCTGCTGGTATAATGGTGACAATCAATAATGTTAAGGTGGCTTTATTTTTTAGTGTTAGCTGCAAGGCAATTGATTCTATAAAATAAAAATGTAAAAATAGTATGTATGCTAGGAGTAAATCTATGCCTGGAGCGTAGTGAAGGGGCATCTTTTCTTGGTGTGTCCTAGAAAAGCCACCATAGAGACTGCAGCATCACAGCACTGACCCTGAATCCATTCTCACTATAGACACTGGTGTTCTGACACATGGCAGCTGACAAATCCGGGAACAAAAGC